>LGRX02032695.1:0-32467 GCA_001247695.2 Cymbomonas tetramitiformis | reverse complement strand
TCAATTATTTTATCTTATGCAGCTTAGACCGATTGTGCCACCACCTGTTCTCTGGTATTCCTGCGGAATCAATGATATATTACCTATATATCTATATCACTTTTTCCCTGACAAATCTGTTAATTTATGACCGTTTAAAGTCTGCCAAGTGTTAGTATCCGGTAAAACTGTTAATCCGAGTGCCACGTGTATGATTCCTATTAAAAGTGTTAATTTTCTGTTAATATTCCTTACATGTGTAACGATCTCGCGAGGGGGGGCTATTTCAACTCCCTCCGGCACCCCTCCGATTAAGTGTTAACATTCTGTTAAACTTGTGTTAAATTAACATTCTGTTAACATTCTGTTAACATGAATTATATAATTCCTTAACGTTTTCCCATGCCAATCATTATTTACCATCGGGATTTATAATCGGCACAATCGATAGATAATCGATTACTTGGACATTTATATGTATTTTGTTATAAATTAAATATGGAACACCAAAACCTGCACAATCGATAGTTAGACATTGCAATCCGATAATCGGCGATAAATACGATATATCGATAGTATCGGTTATCGGAAATATCGATATAGAGCCTTGACAGATATACTACATGTATATAACATACAGATATACTATACGTGTATAACATAGATATATATACCATATATACACACACACACACTCAGACAATTGAGGTAATTTTGGTGTTGTGTTTTGCTTTTTAGATGGCAGACGAATCAGACATTCCAGCTATCAATGCAGATCCGTCGACATGGTTCTTTGACATCTTAGGTTCCTATAATGCCTACAGTCGGTTCAAGATACCCAAGTGGCTCGCTGGTTATGATAATACCCAGACCAGATTCGACCAGATAGGGTACTTCGATAATATCAGTCGCATGAGGCCCGACATGAGCAGATATAGAGATCCTGAGAATGAACCACTGGAACCAGACGATGAGTATACAGCAGATAATGCTCCAATAGTTTTCACAGATCCTGATGATGATTCTATACCAGCACCAGCTCCATCCACTTTAGTTCCAAAGGTGAAAATGACACCACCTAAGGAATTTGAAGCAGGACAGGATGCAGAGGTATGGTTGGACACAGTGGATAGATATTTCCAGTTCACTTATCCAGGAGTTCCAGACAAGGACCTGATCACAGTATTCCTGACACTCATACAAAACAACGACCGACATTATTTCCAGGTTGTGGCAAATCAACCAGATGCCACATATGAGAAGGTCAGAAGAGTTTTCCTCAGTCAGTTTGGCAACCCCCATAAAAGATCAGTGGCTAAAAAACACCTAATGGCACTGCATCAAGGGAACCAGACTTTCTCAGATTATCTACGCACGTTCACGTCACTGGCTGCATTGGCAGCAGTTGATCTGGATGATGTGTTGATAAAGGACAGATTTGTCAGCAGTATGGATTCTGATCTCCGAAAACAGTTCCATCTCAGATTCCTTACAGAAGACGAAAGGAATAATCTGTCGTGGTCACAAACCACACAGATACTGCTCGACTTGAATTACGTTGTTCATTCGAAGCAGTCAGAGACCCTACATTATCGGGGGCAAAAGGAGCAGTCATCAGGAGGCCCAGTCAGAAAGGATAAGGACAAAGGGCGTGGCAGAAAGCCATATGACAGATCCAATAGGAACTGGAATCAGAATGGCAATCAGAATCCAAATGCCAATCAGAATTCCCAAAGGAACAAAGGGAAAGGTGGAAAAGGCAAAGGTAAAGGGAAAGGAAAAAGGAGCAGCAGCAAATCCTCCTCAGCCTTGCCAACGTTGTGGTCGTACCAATCACGCCACAAAAGATTGTTTCTTTACCAGGACTCCAGAGGGAAAAGCCATACAAGGCAAGCCTCCTGCTCAGAATCCTTTCAGGAGACAGCAGCAACAGAATCAGGGTGCTAAGAATGAGTCTGGCAAACTCGTCAACACGATCAACACCCTGGTTAAGGAGCTAAAGAGTCAGCACAGCATCAATGCAGCAATTGCAGCTCCAGCTCCAATTCCAGCTTCAGCTCCAGCTCCTCAGAGAAACTCTCAGGGTACTGCACAGGTACCAGTGTTGAGAGCACCCCCAAGGTAAATCAGCCTGAAGATGCCACTGAAGCAAGTGGCCGGGTTGAGAGTATCTCAGAAGAAGTCCTTTCCAGTTTGACATTACAGTTTCAGCAGATGGACACTCCCTCAGAGCACATCGCACAGATGCAGTCTCAGACAGCACAGCTGAAATCACAGAAGAAGCTGTTGTTGTACAAAGGGAAAGTATATGGACAGAGTACTCACATATTGGTAGATCCAGGAGCTACATCGTCTTTCATCGACAGACAGTTCGCTGCTCAGCTTGGTATTGCACCCACAGATTCCTCATCATTCTCAGTGGGATTGGCTGGAGGAAGCCAACTACCATGCACATCCTATCTTCCCAAAGCTACATTCACGCTGGGTAAGTATAAGGACACAGAGGATTTCTACATCATTGACATGAAACCATTCACTGTCATCCTGGGTCAAGATTGGTTGGAGAGGAGAAATCCACACATTGACTTCCAGTCCAAAAACCTGACGATCACTAGGAAGCACGCATCAGGCTCCAGTGTTCGCACAGTACTATCCAGAGTTGAACAGACTCCAGGCTCAGATGACCTTCCTGAAATGGAATTGGTCAGTGCCACCACCATGAGAAAGCACCTACGTCGTATTCGATCCAGTGGTTCGGTTGAAGAAGCCGTAGCTTATCTCTTCTTTCTCTCAGAGGTCGATGGTGAACTGGTCTTCGCAGCAGCAGACTCAGACACCACTATGGAAGACCCACTCGGGCGCGCTCAACCGGATTTGGATCGCCCGGATTCAAATCCCACATTTTCCGCGACAAATGTGACATTCAATCCCACGCAGAATTCCTCAAAGTTTCAAGAACCTGGGCCGAATCGTATGCCACGTCAGTATCCACGCATGCAATTATGATGGAATATTTTGCATGAAAAGCATTTTCCGAACCAATGCTCACGCCGCGATTGGCATGACCTGGCAGTTGAAATCAGGCAATCTGTCTTTAATTTGAAATCAATTTTATTACAATTATTGTTCCTGTAAATTCACAATATCGCGAATTTTTATTTCTTTAAAACATACGAAGTCGGGGGGGGTCGCGGTGTCAAGTCCGGGGGGTCCACTCCGAATGCTGTCCGCGTGACAATGAGCATCGCATATGCCGAACCGAGACTGTGGCGTATATTACAAAACATTGTCGTTCTGTACAGTTTTTGTCGTTTTGTACAGTGCTTAACAGTGGTGGCTAATGTTTTTTTCCAGCCACGCACTCGAAAGGTTCTGAATTTCGGACAGAATAAATCGACGTATCAACGAATAAATATGCCGAAAAGACAGTGCACCCACGATGAAAGTACATTTGACCGAGGTTTATGCACCGTGTGTCGTTCTGAGCAATCTCAGATGCGAGCGAAACAACGCGCTCGCATCCCAAATCGCAATACGTACATGAGGAGTGCAAGTAGCTTTCATTTGCGTCTGCAAGAGACGTACTTGCCCGATGTTTCCATCGAGACAAATTGGACAGAGTCTATTTTAAATGACGTTTTCGAAGACAGAGGGCGACTGAGCAGAGGAGTTGTGGAAGCGGAACACGTTCGCCAACTGCTCACCAAGTTCAATGTCACGAACTTCAAAGACTCGAAGAAGATTCAAAGTAGGGTGATAGTTGACTTATTTGCAGCGGGTTCTGGAATTTTGGGACACGTGAAAAATAACCTACAGACAGATTTTCAAGAAAAGTGTACTCTTATGTCGGTGGACCACCAAGCTATGACAAAGTCAATAAAGGGGTGGCAAGCCAAGGACATCTTCGACCCGAAAGACTGGGGGGTCTTTTAAATGCGAACTACATCTGCGCACCACCCTCGAGTGGAATGAGCGACGCTGCATTCATTTTCTACGCAGCTGAGTGCAGGGACTTCTGCGCATTTCTTTTGCCAAAGCACTGGCTCGCTGACCGCAGCTATCCATTGCGGAGGCTTTGGTGGGGACAACAACAAAAGAAGAAAACAGTTTACATTATTCCGTCAGCGAAAGACCTAAGTTGGCATGTGTGCGTGAGGTACATGCGCAAAGGCCTAGACCTATTCGCTGGGAATGGCATGAAACCTCACTGGTCCGTCTTAGTAGAGTCACTCTACGAAGATAGAAAAGCGAAGAAGACAGCAGAGGGGAATGCAACGAGCGAGAGCGACCCCCTAGAGCTCGCGTTGCAAGATGCTGTAAGCCAAGATGGGCTTTAGATCGCTGTATGCTCGGCATGCACAACCGCTGGATGGCACATGCCGAGATAGACATATGATATAAAGTAAATTTGAATACAAAATATGATATGTCTTGAATGCTTGAAAATGCTTGTGCGTGCTGTGCGTGTGATATGCGTGATAATGAACTTTGGGTTTCTTGCTTGACTTGTGTAGACGTGGGGCCACCACTGTTAAGCACTGTACAAAACGACATAAACTGCACAGAACGACATTATTCTGTATTAAAACCACTGGCGCAGCACTGGCGCACGAGCGGACTGCCCGCGCCGCCCAAAATGGTCACCATCCCGCATTCGGTTTGTCGCGGGCACTTCGTCATCGTCATAGATTATGGGGTGGGGATGGGGTCTGATTCTGTGTGGCGATTTTATTGAAAGGAATTTTCGCGAATTAATTCCTCCGTTCAACCCTGAATGCACTTGAAATAATAATTTGTCCATGAGAAACATACCGATCGGTCGGATTAAATATCTGAGCGACAATGTCGTTCGTGCGATGGTAAGTGAAGGCCTCGACGAAGACTTGCGCTACTCACCGTCCGAAACGCGGCTATCTGACGGGCGAAACGAATTTGCGGCGTATCGTATGATGAACGATGTGGAGCAGACGTGGCAGAAGATTTTGTTCCTCTCTCCGAACTCTCCAAGACAGCTTTGGGTCACGTTACAAGGGCCGTGTGGCGCCTATACGGCACTATTCTTTAGACGTGGAAATTAAATGCCCAATTAAACAAGACATGGTGGCATGCACGTGGAAAGTAGTCATATCAATACTGGTTCAATTTCCTTTTGAAAGTGGTAGCATGTGGGATTTAATACCCCGAAAACATCCTTCAAATGTGAATAAAAAACGCAGCGCTACAAGCGAGAAATGTTTAGCTACACCATCTATTAGGGCTTGGAAAGACCTTTCCAACGATACCCCATAACATTTCTCGGATCGCGCGCTTGCTTTTATAATCCTGATAGTGTCGGATTTACATTGGGATTTAATCCCATTAAGTGCGTAATGTCGAAAAGGAAATCCGGATTTTTACGAGGAAAATGTGACATTCGAATCCGGGCGATCCAAATCCGGTTGAGCGCGCCCGAGCAGAGGTCACAGCAGCACGTGATCAAATGAGGGAAGACTTTTCAGACATATTCCAGGAGGATCTTCCAGCTGGCCATAGGCCAGAGCGGTTTGAAGGTGGTTATCATCGAATCAACATTGAACCTGGGCACAAGCCGCCATCGCAGCCAGTTCGTACCATACCAGTGCCCATGATGGAAGAGCTCAAACGACAAATCATCAAGTATGTCGAATTGGGTATCCTTCGTCCGTCATCATCTCCATATGGATGTCCTATCATTTTCGCTCCTAAGCCAGGTGGGAAGTGGAGGATGTGCTGTGATTATCGAGCCCTTAATAACATCACAATTAAGGACACGTATCCATTGCCACCACACGACACCCTTCTTGAACAGCTAAAAGGTGCACGATGGTTTAGCAGATTCGACTTCAATCAGTTTTTCCATCAGATCCCTATACATCCAGATGACATCCACAAAACAGCTATTCGCACCAGATACGGTTCCTATGAGTGGACAGTTATGCCTTTCGGATTGACCAATGCTCCTGCAACAGCTCTACGTGTAGGAAATCGGGCATTCTTCGACTTCATCGATCGGTTCCTTGTCATTTTCATGGATGACACTATTGTGTACAGTCCGGACTTTGACAGCCACGTGAGTCATGTCCGACAGTTCCTCCAGCGTTGCAGAGATCACCAGTTCTTCATCAGGCCTTCCAAGGTGGAGTTGTTCGTCAGATATATAGACTTTATCGGGCATCACATCTCTGAAGCAGGCCTATCCATCATCGAAGACCGAATCCGAGCAGTCATGGCAATACAGCCTCCAGTGTCTTATGGTCCTACCGTTGGAAAGCAGCCTCTACGCCGTATGGCTAAAGATGGCAAGTCATCCCTTCGGTCATTCTTGGGCATGGTCGGCCAATTTAGGAGATTCGTACCAAAGTTCTCCAAGATTGCCGAGCCGCTCAATCGTCTCCTTAAAGATAATGCAGAGTTTGTCTGGGAATCTGAGCAGCAGAAGGCATTTGATAACCTCAAAAGTGCCATCTGCAATGCTCCAGTACTACAACTTCCAGATCAGAAACTGCCATCTATTATGGAGGTCGATGGATCAGGCACACACGTTGGTCAAGTAGTACTACAGGACCAAGGAAAAGGCATAAAGCCATGTGGCTATCACAGCGTCACTCTCTCCGATACACAGAGACGTTGGCCTATTCCTGAGATCGAGCTATTTGCCATTGTGGAGGGCTTCCGATTCTTTCGCCACATCTTGTTGGGAGCTCCTGAGACTATTGTACTCTCAGATCATCAGCCACTGGTTTATTTCCAGTGCAAATCCACACTAAGCCCCAAACAGGCGAGGTGGTTGGATGAGCTCTCCGAGTACAACTTCCAAATAGAGCACATTTCTGGCGAAAAGAACAAGGTTGCAGATGCACTCACTCGTATTTCTGCACTCTTTGAACTCACTGATTGTCTGCAACATATAGACATCAGCGAAGTTCCAGTCATTGACATACCATCTACAGATCCTACATTCATTGCTCTTGTATCTTCTTCAACAGCTCATCAGCTTCACGACATCATTATATCCCAGTATGATCGTGATACATTTGCACAGACTATATTGGCTAAGCTGGCATCATCGACTTCATCACAGTCAGTCAGCAGCTTCGAGCTCATTCAGGGGTTGATCTATCGCAAGACCATATATGGCAGACAGCTGTACATTCCACCTACTGTCAAGGTCCCTACCGATGACGGTGAGATCACACAGCTTCGCCACATTCTCCTTCATGAGTGCCACTCAGCCACTATTTCTGGTCATGTAGGCAAAAATCGCATGCTTCATCTACTGCGTAGCCGATATTATTGGCCAGGAATGACGACGGCAGCCATCCAGTACATTCGGGAGTGCCCCGTTTGTCAACGCCAGAAAACGAGGCGACACAAACCTTACGGTCAGTCACATATACGATATTGTGTGCCTAAGACAAAATGGCTTGATGCATCTCTTGACTGGATTACTGACCTGCCTATCACCACTAATGGGCACGACAGTATATTTGTGGTAATGTGCCAATTCTCTCATCGCCGTCATCTCATTCCCTTCAGCATGACCTGGACTGCTCAGCATACTGCTTCGATATATATGCAGCATATCTTCAAGCTCCATGGTCTTCCGAGGAACATCATCTCAGATCGAGACCCCAGATTCACCTCTACATTCTGGCAAACACTGTGGAAATCTACTGGTACGAGATTGTCTATGACGTCTTCACACCATCCACAGTCTAATGCAAGCAATGAGAGGAGCCATGCCTTCATTGAGGATATCCTCAGGTAATTTTCAATTTGTTGATTCATGGTTCACCATCCTCTGGTTTATAAACTGATTAGATAGTACTTTTCATCCACAGGTGTTGTTGCAATGATACTTCAGCCAATTCGTGGGAGGACAAGTTGCCTCTGGTGGAGTTTGCAATTAACAACACAGTTTCTGCATCTACTGGTTATTCACCATTTTATCTCGACTCGATGGCGCAGCCACTTTCGCCTCATGACCTGGCAGTCATCATTCCGCCAGAAGCTCCTGTTCCAATACAGAATGCTATTCGAGATCATTTTGACCAGTACTCGGCTGTACATGCCAACGCGGTAGACAACATTTCCCGTCAGCAGAAATTAGCCAAGCCAGATTCAATAAGACTCACATGCCTCGGCAATATGCAGTAGGGCAAAAAGTTCTTTTACGGACCGAGTTTATCCAATGGACTGGTTTGACAGAGGCAGGCAGACACTTTAAGCAGCCATATATTGGGCCGTTTACCATATCCAAAGTGCTAAGTCATGGACGTGCATACGAGTTAGATTTCGGAGATCTCGATATCCGTATCCATCCGGTACAGCCTGTATCCAGAATAGAGCTGTATAATGACTCGATCCAAGCACCTTTGCCTCTGCCACAGATGATCACCGAAGAAGGGCAACCACTGTTTGAGATATCACACATACTCTCAGATAAGATCACTAGAGGTGTCAAGTACTACTTAGTGCGATATGCAGGCTACGGTCCTGAGCATGACACCTGGGTCAAAGCCACAGAGCTGACCAATGCAGCAGATATGATAGCTGCCTATGAAGGCTAAAAATAATGTTAGGGTTGGAAATCGGTGCGGGGATTTCACTGTACGAGCCGGGTCAAATCATATATATCGTCATGGGGCGAAAGTGCTCCACGACGGGATTTGAACCCGTGACGTTCGCTTCTCTAGTGCGACGCTCTAACCAACTGAGCTACGCGGAGGATGATGATCCTCTCGCGCATTTCAGTGGTACTCGTACAGATCGGACTGTTACAGATCGATGATCGACTATGCGTGTGACATCGACGACGACGTATCAACATCGCGACTGCGGGCGTCTGTCATCTTTCGATCCGTGACATATCTCCCCTCTTTAAAGTGTCGTGACCTCGCGACATTCGTGTCGAGTTACTTTTCAGAGGTCCGACCTCAGATGTGATGACGTGGCAGCCTGCGATGAAGCTGGGTAGCAGTTCTTGGGATGCAGCCCATCGCACCGAAGGTGCATCGCAGTTCTTGGGATGCAGCCCGAATCCACGTCATCAGCGCGGGTCACATCGTGCCCATGCATACGCGATCGTAGCGCAGGTCATATCGCCGTGCCCGAGCATACGCGATCTTAGCGTAGGTCACATCGTGTGCCTTATGCCGTTACATCTGAGGCGGTTTCCGAACCGTCGCTTCGATACCAATGTTAGGGTTGGAAATCGGTGCGGGGATTTCACTGTACGAGCCGGGTCAAATCATATATATCGTCATGGGGCGAAAGTGCTCCACGACGGGATTTGAACCCGTGACGTTCGCTTCTCTAGTGCGACGCTCTAACCAACTGAGCTACGCGGAGGATGATGATCCTCTCGCGCATTTCAGTGGTACTCGTACAGATCGGACTGTTACAGATCGATGATCGACTATGCGTGTGACATCGACGACGAACATGTCATACCATGTCATGTCATGTCGAGTCATGTCATATATTATAATGACAGACAGTCGTCAGTACAGTCGACTATGACTGTACATGTCATCGGGATGATAAGTCACATCATCTGTCATTTATTCAAGGAAAGACTTGAATGACACCTGTCATCGAGAGGCCGTATGTCGGACTCGATCGAAGATGGCGAAGCAAGATACTATCTTGAAGTACCGAACGGTTCGGAGAAGAAATCATCTTCGCTTCTAGCATGTGCGGAACAAGCATGCGGGTATCATAGGGCGAACGCATCATTCGTTCTGCCGATACCAGTCGTTCAACCAATGCCTCGGGTTCACAACCCAATAGCGGTACCATCTGTGAGATGGGAGGCATTCGGTATAGATGAGCTAGCGTTGTGCTACAGCAGTATCTTCTGACGAAGTCTGCACTCATCACCCGCTCATAAGCTGTACGTGTGTTTACTGTTCAATAAACACTTGCACTATCTATTATATCATATATTTCTTAAGGCTAGCGACAGCTACCTTATCATTGGTATTCTTGGCTAAACATTATATTAAGCCTGATGCCCTTACTTCTTGTAATATATACTAATACATGTCGATCATCTATATACCTTGCTCTTAATGTCATTAATGTTTTATCATTATGTTGCATAGAAGCGGGAAATTGATCCTTCCTTGCTAAAGGTGTAGTGAGCCTTGTACAAAATCATACCCTTGCACAGATACGCACACATGCGAGATATCATATCTGTGGATAGATAAAAACTGCTAATGCTACCTTTGCCATACCGTGGTTTGTCATTCGGATTATGGTCAGTCATCCGAAGCTACCGGAGACATCGACTGAGGTAGACGGAGTTGTGATCCTAAGTTATGCCCGACACACATAACTAAACTAAATTTCACATTAGTACGTGGCGAATCCACTCTGAATCGACAGATGTTCGTCAAAGCGTGCGTACTGGACCAAAAATTGAGGAGTTGAGCAGACCGGGTAAAGGATTATAAGTCCAATCCCGTTAAGCAGGGCCACTCCGTTTGCATTAAAACAAGCCCCCGGTGAAATAACTCCGGAAACATCGGGCTCCCCATGACCGCCTGTGAACCTCCAAAGTGGCTTCAGGAGGGGAGGAAGGGTCGGGTGCACTATATATAATAACTGTGGAAACATGTACCTAAAGGTTTTCGTCGATCAGTTGTATATATAAGGCCGAGAATCGTTCGATTATAAATTGTTAAATCGTCCGATCATCATTCGCAAAGGCGTCGACGGCTAGCGCAAATAATCCGTAACGTAAACCTCGGATACCTTGAATCGTCACTCTGAATCACGATACGCTTTAAGCGTCAATCTGAATCACGATACGCAATTCATGGAACCTTGAATCGTCACTCTGCAATACGATACGCAATTCATGGGGGCTACATCCTAAGAACTGCAAGGCTAAATGCCTAAGGTGAGGGACTAAAGTGGACTCAGTTCCCCCCAATATCCTAAAAACACCATGAGGGACGCCTCACATCGGTGTAAGAAGACTGGTACCAGCAGAAGCAACAACAACAAATACATCATAGACATATACAAAGGTATGCCCGTTGTGAGGTCACAACTCTCTTAAGAGGGGAGATCTGTCAGGGTTATGACCGATGACACATGTGTCATACATGTCATACGTGTCATACCTGTCAGACGTGTCATACCATGTCATGTCGAGTCATGTCATATATTATAATGACAGACAGTCGTCGGTACGGTCGACTATGACTGTACATGTCATCGAGATGATAAGTCATATCATCTGTCATTACTCAAGGTGAGACTTGAGTGACACATGTCATCGAGAGACCAGTATGTCGGACTCGAGATGGCAAAGCAAGATGGTGTCTTGAAGTACCGAATAGTTCGGAGAAAACTCATCTTCGCTTCAAGCATGTTATGAACAAGCATGTGAGTATCATATGGCTTATTCGTTCAGCCGATACTAATTGTTCAACCAATGCCTTGGGTTCACAACCCGATAGCGGTGGCATCTATGAGATGCAGGGCATTCGGTATAGATGAGGTAGCGTTGGGCTACAGCAGTAACTTCGGACGAAGCTCTACACTCATCACCCGCTCTTACGTTACACGCGTTGTTACTGTTCAATAACATCCGTGCTATCTTATCATATCATATTATATCATAGGGCTCGCTTGCGAGACCTTATCACCTAGGAAGCCAAAAAGCCCGTTCCATACGCCGCGTGAGCAAACCTTCCTACAGAGTGACCATCTGTGTCAAAAGCGCTCCCAAATACCTTACCCGACCCTGAAAACCGCCACATACCTCCCGGATATTGGGACTTCGCCTGTTGTGAGCGAAAAGCAGCCCACACCGCACTTAGTCGCCTGGGAAGCCAAAAAGCCCGTTCCATATGCCGCGTGAGCAAACCTTCCTACAGAGTGACCATATGTGTCAAAAGCGCTCCCAAATACCTTACCCGACCCTGAAAACCGCCACACACCTCCCGGATATTGGGACTTCGCCCGTTGTGAGCGAAAAGCAGCCCACACCGCACTTAGTCGCCTGGGAAGCCAAAAAGCCCGTTCCATACGCCGCGTGAGCAAACCTTCCTACGGAGTGACCATTTGTGTCAAAAGCGCTCCCAAATACCTTACCCGACCCTGAAAACCGCCACACACCTCCCCGATATTGGGACTTCGCCCGCTGTGAGCGAAAAGCAGCTCACACCGCACTTTGTCGCCTGGGAAGCCAAAAAGCCCGTTCCATACGCCGCGTGAGCAAACCTTCCTACAGAGTGACCATTTGTGTCAAAAGCGCTCCCAAATACCTTACCCGACCCTGAAAACCGCCACATACCTCCCGGATATTGGGACTTCGCCCGCTGTGAGCGAAAAGCAGCCCACACCGCACTTAGTCGCCTGGGAAGCCAAAATGGCTACTATCCAAATTCATGGTCCTCCCACAAGGACCAACGCGCGATGACTATTATGAGTGCCACATGGATCTTTGAGGCGTATATGTGCTTTTGGCATCATATTTATGAGTCAATTGAATAATAATTTCCCCTACAGGATCGTCCACGCGTGAGGGGCGTTGATAAGGACGCACAAGCGAACCTTAAGATATATATGATATAATAAGATAGCACAGGTGTTTCTTAGCCACTGATCTTTTATGGGGGTTGCCAAATTGACGGAGGAAAATCCTTCTGACCTTCTCATATGTGGCATCTGGTTGTTTTGCCACGACCTGGAAATAGTGTCGGTCATTGTTTTGGATAAGCGTCAGGAATACTGTGATCAGGTCCTTGTCTGGAACTCCTGGATAAGTGAACTGGAAATATCTGTCCACTGTGTCCAACCATACCTCTGCATCCTGTCCTGCTTTAAATTCCTTAGGTGGTGTCATTTTCACCTTTGGAACCAAAGTGGGTGGAGCTGGTGCTGGAACAGAATCATCATCAGGATCTGTAAAAACTATTGGAGCATTATCTGCTGTATACTCATCTTCTGGTTCCTGTGGTTCATTCTGAGGATCCTTATATCTGCTCATGTCGGGCCTCATGCGACTGATATTGTCGAAGTACCCTATCTGGTCGAATCTGGTCTGAGTATTGTCATAACCAGCGATCCACTTGGGAATCTTGAACCGACTGTATGCATCATAGGAACCTAAGATGTCAAAGAACCATGTTGATGGATCTGCATTGATGGCTGGGATTTCTGGTTCTTCCTCTTCTGCCATCTAAGAAACAAAACACAACACCAAAGATGCCTTCAGCTAACTGAGTGTGTGTGTTGGTATATATATAGTATATATATATCTATGTTATATACATATAGTATATCTGTATGTTTATATACATGTAGTATATCTGTACATTATAATGAGGTAATTATGTATATATATCCACCTTCTTCCCCCCTCAAGGAAGTGTGAACATAAGGCAGTTGTCAGTTGCCTTTATACCTCATGATATAGCATGCAGTCCTTATAGGAAGCAGCTGTTACAGTTTTAGGGTTGCAGCCCTACAGTCTTTGGGTTGTAGCCCTGCAGTTTTTGGGTTGTTGCCCTACAGTTCTTGGGTTGTTGCCCGAAATATTGTCATGTCCGTGCTGATTTCAGCATGACAAATATGCCAAACACGAAGTGTTTCCTATTATATAGGTGGCATTTAGGGTATGTTACGTTACAGTGACCCTTATCCCCCACAGTGATGTTAGGGTGTTACTTGCCATCAGTAACCCTAAAATATGTTAAATTAAAGCAGTATAAACATTTTGCAAAGATATTTAAGCAAAACTGCATTTAATTTTTCACTGTGTGTCACGTGGTTTTTTAGAGGTACGTTACACCCCTGACACACACACGTGATTTTAAGGGTGTTACAGGGTGTTACAGGTGCTGTAATATTTTGGGCATATTTATCAATAGCTGAATAATCAGATCAGCGAAAAAAATCAACCCGAATTTTTCATTTTGAAATCATGCGTGTGAACTTTTCACGCATTTCGTTACAGCCAATATGTACACCCCTATATATTACACACCTAATATCTAGGGTGTTACACGAGATATGACCATGGTCATTATATTTTTCTGATACCTTAATAGGTATAAAATCATAATTTGAAATAAAATGGGGTCGGAATTTCAGTTTTGAAATTTATCGCCAACGATTTTCACCCATTTTGCACCTTTTTGGCCATTTGATTATATCACCACAGTAATATATCTCGATGTGTGTGTGCGCTGCAAGTTACAGAACTACTGCAACTTACTTCACTTTTGCACATGATAATTTTCATGGCATAATAGTGAATATCTCTGATGGTCAACATCTGTGGTTGATCATAAATATGGGTTTTACTGATTTGAAACCCATGGAAGTTGGTTCACTTCCTGATGATTTAATAGGTGTATCAACTGTAAGCGGATTAACCACTTAAGTGATAACTTGTCAGAACCTGTGATATATTTGAGCATATGGCTGTGCACTAAGAGCATATCAAAGTGATATCTCTAGATTCCAAATATATCAGGACACAGCTTGATAATAATCTAAGCAGTTCAACACAACACAATGTGTGTGTGTGTGTCCACAACAACCTATGTCAGTCAGTTCAATATGTAAGTACTGATCTGAGTAGGTACATGCTTTTTGTGCTGATCATTACTGAATCAATTGTCACAATGCAGTGAGGTTGTTGTTCTTGCTCCAGCGATAATGAAAAGGTATGGACAGTGTTCAGCAGTTACCAGCTGCATTGTGAACATTGTATGCTGCCTTCGGGTCTGGAGATATTCTCCATCCCGCCCTTCAGCATGTAGTTTTATCCTGTTTACCTTAGCTATCGCCATCACTGACATCCAACACGCACATGTGTTTGTTGGATGGTATCTATATTATCATACACGTAGTTGATATTATAGTTGATCATTTCACTTATTGAGTCAGTGAATGTCATTATACATACCATAGTCAGTGGTGTGTGCATTGTGCAGGTACTTGCTGATTTAGTACATGTAAGTGTGTGTGTGTGGAACTTTACACACTTGTATACAGGTGATAATGGTATTACAATATACCAAGATGATTTATCATGCAGGATGATCTGTATACCAAGTACTGAATAAATCCAACATGATATATATTAGATTAGTGGTTATTGTAATCCTGCATACTCTCATTTACAATAATGAGTTGCTTGATTTATTTTACATGTAGCTCCGGTGAGCATTCCATTCAGTGATCCACCATAGAACGAACATGCTCATCCCAAATCCTTCGTCAGAGCATGTCGAGCTAATTATGGTGTTAAGATCACCTTCAGGCACCTTACACTTACATGATTCCAATATAGCTTACATGCACTGCAGTATGCTTTGTGCAATGTATAATGTATTGTGATGTGATGCTAAATGTCCCAGTTGTTATCACGTGATCAAACTGGTTAATACATTATACATTGCACAAATCGTTATCTGCTGTTACTGATCACAAATTGTGCTGATCACAAATTGTTAAGCTGTTATCGTGGTCAAGCTGTATTAAAAATGCATGCACAATTCACAGTGTTGCAGTCACTCAGTATATAATGTATATGTGGTGTAATGCACATGTGCTGCATGCACTCATTATATACTCCATGATGGTGTATACTGCAAATCAAGTATATGTGTGTATGTATGTGTGCTGCAATCATTGTAATCTCCGCACACTCGATTTTTGCACACATTATGATGTTGCTGCAGAATATTCAGTGATCTGCCATGTTGAGCGTGTACATGTGTGTAAGCTATTCACACAGCATTTATGCAGTTCACACTCTTGATTGCAAATTAGTATACAAATCTGGCAGTGAATAAATTGCAATATCTCAGCAAGCATAGAGTATTGTGTGGTAGGCTGCAATATATTGTCATCATGCGTCCGTTCATGATTATCCCAGTAAGTATACACATATCTTGTAAAGGATATCGTGACGCGCGCATATGATGCGCAGATGATTATTGCAACTATCAATAACGACGGTGTGTTGATGACATTTTGCATATTGACATCGTCATCATACAACTGCAAAATAATTGTCGTGCGCTGCAAGTGATTTATTGCAATCATGAAAATCGCGATTGTGCGCGCTGCTGATAAAGAGCACATATTGTCGCCGTATACTTAGCACATGATACGAGTGCTAATTTTCGCGCGGATCATGATTCCGCTGATGATTTTCGTGCCCGCATCTCATACTGCGAATTTCTTACAGCTGCGAATCATTTCTGCGCGTACATATGATCGCCGTGCATTTGTATGCCGCATGCACACCTTTTCGCGCAGTGTAGATGACGCTCAGCTGCTTTGTACGATCTGCGAATGCGACGATATATCCTCGCGCACTTTATTCGCTTTTGCAGCGGTCAGTATATGCAGTATATCAGATATCAGTGTTTATGCGATTGCGTCGCCAGATATTATTTGCGCTCCGCAACCTGCATACACAAAATTTTTGATATCTATGTTGCACCCACACTAGAGTTCTCGTTCTCGCCTTGACGATCGAATACCAACTGATAAGGACGCACAAGCGAACCTTAAGATATATATGATATAATAAGATAGCACAGGTGTTATTGAACAGTAACACGCGTGCGGCTTATGAGCGGGTGATGAGTGCAGACTTCGTCCGAAGATACTGCTGTAGCACAACGCTACCTCATCTATACCGAATGCCTCCCATCTCATAGATGGTACCGCTATTGGGTTGTGAACCCGAGGCATTGGTTGAACGACTAGTATCGGCTGCACGAATAATGCGTTCGCCATATGATACTCGCATGCTTGTTCCGCACATGCTAGAAGCGAAGATGATTTCTTCTCCGAACCGTTCGGTACTTCAAGATAGCATCTTGCTTCGCCATTCTCGAGTCCGACATACGGCCTCTCGATGACATGTGTCATTCAAGTCTTACCTTGAATAAATGACAGATGATGTGACTTATCATCTCGATGACATGTACAGTCATAGTCGACCGTACTGACGACTGTCTGTCATTATAACATATGACATGACTCGACATGACATGACATGGTATGACATGTCTGACAGGTATGACACGTATGACATGTATGACATGTATGACACATGTGTCATCGGTCATAACCCTGACAACGCGTGTGCTAGAGGGGCGTGCTTAAAGGGTGCGCTTTTTATATGGTTTTTTTAATCGAAATCGTCGAAAAAAAGATGGTCCTCCCACAAGGACCATAGTCTTTAAGCGTCCTAGCGGTTGCATGGTGCGCGATGTTGGCCGCTCATGGTCGCACACCTTGAGTTTATGACCAAATATGAAAACTTAGTTGGGTAGTCTACACTCTAGCCGCCATCTGAGCTCTCGTTTACCGTGGCGGGTGATCACTCCCGAGTGAAATAAGGATTTTGTGATTTTTGCACTTCTAATTTTCACTTCGCGTCAGGCTAACGAGTGCACATCGCTCACATACTTGCCCATATGGCTTATGTTAAGCTTTCAAAAAATCATTTTATGGATATACTTCAAAAGTTTAAGCACCATACGCTCCTACCACACTATGAATGCACTCTAGCGGGCATCGTGGATAATGGGTCATGTTTGCACCGATTATCCCATTCCGGCTAAAAAACCGACTAAAAAGGTGTACGGTTGTTAATAAGCATTAGAGATGGCCAATATATGCACTCCAACATGACGTATGACCCAAATATGATGGGGACATGTGTATACGATCGATATGATCGCATGGACGCAGGTGTAGCCTGCACATACTATTCCCAAAAAAATAGTGAAGATATCGTATCTTTTTGTGCCTTTTTGAATTTTCACAAAAATGCAATCTGAAAAAGTTGAGGGTGCTTGTCGCAGATGCGAACGCCGTGGATATATTAGGTGGATCCAGGCCGGACCAAGCATCGAAGTAATTAATGTATGTCCCATTGATACTAAACATCATTGGGCGCGCCTTCTAGATCCGAACCAATGCCCAATTAAATTCTTGCAACATTGATCCTTGTGGGAGGACCATAATCGATTATGGTCCTCCCACAAGGACCATGGGAGAGTAGCCAAAAAAGTCCGTTCCATACGCCGCGTGAGCAAACCTTCCTACAGAGTGACCATATGTGTCAAAAGCGCTCCCAAATACCTTACCCGACCCTGAAAACCGCCACATACCTCCCGGATATTGGGACTTCGCCCGCAGTGAGCGAAAAGCAGCCCACACCGCACTTAGTCGCCTGGGAAGCCAAAAAGCCCGTTCCATACGCCGCGTGAGCAAACCTTCCTACGGAGTGACCATTTGTGTCAAAAGCGCTCCCAAATACCTTACCCGACCCTGAAAACCGCCACACACTTCCCGGATATTGGGACTTCGCCCGCTATGAGCGAAAAGCCGCCCACACTGTCCGTACTTAGTCGCCTGGGAAGCCATAATACAATGCGTTGGTGGCCTACAGGCGTGGTATCGAGCAGGCGCCCCCCTTTCACCGGCAGCCTACAGGCTACATGCTTTTTGCATCACAATGCAGCATGCTTCAGCCCTAGGGACTGCCCCATGATGTGGGGCAGTCTGGCACCTTCATGCTACATGCTTTGGCATCACAATGCAGCATGCATCAGCCCTAGGGGCTGCCCCGTGATGTGGGGCAGTCTGACACCATTATGCTACATGCTTTTTGCATCACAATGCAGCATGCTTCCGCCCTATGGAGACTGCCCCGTGATGTGGGGCAGTCTGGCACCTTCATGCTACATGCTTTGGCGTCACAATGCAGCATGCATCAACCCTAGGGACTGCCCCGTGATGTGGGGCAGTCTGACACCTTTATGCTACATGCTTTGGCATCACAATGCAGCATGCTTCCGCCCTAGGGGACTGCCCCGTGATGTGGGGCAGTCTGACACCTTCATGCTACATGCTTTGGCGTCACAATGCAGCATGCATCAGCCCTAGGGACTGCCCCGTGATGTGGGGCAGTCTGACACCTTTATGCTACATGTTTTGGCATCACAATGCGTAAGAAATTATCTCAGCATCGGGAGGTGGCAGCAGGTTTGAGGCTTTACCGCGGCCGTATCAACCCGGTTACGCAGACATGCTATTGATGACATTGCCAGACCGGAATGAATCGTTGTAAGATAGTTTTGACCGAAACAGTTTTTCGTGCGTCTCCTATCATTGTTTTTCTGGGAAGACTACGCAAAGGTGTTCTCTTACAAAGTTGTTCTCAAGATCGGAAGTTATGGACTCATCTACCCGCAAAAGCTTTATTTTTACCTAGCTGAATTCCGCTTTTGCCTTGGAGGTAGCAGCGTGTCTGGGGCTTGACACTGGCGGGATCACCCCGGTCCTTGTAGACCATGCTATCGCTGACTTTTTTTGCGACTCGTTGCAGGATCCAGCGTGCGGGACAGGTTTTTGTGCAGCTTTTAAATCCTTGATGTAAACAGGTGTATATATTTCATGATGTCTGCGAAACACCCTTTAACCGAACACGCTAATTCACGTTATATCGTTTGTGTTTCTTAACTGACAAGTCAACTCGGATGCGCAGGTACGGATAGATGCCACAGGAGTTCCCGATCGTTTACTCGGTCGTGTAACCTTCGTTTCTGGCGTGGACTTGAGAAGCTTAATTTGTCAAGTAAATGATGGCTAGTTAGCAGTAGTTCAGTCGTAGCATTTTCGGGATTTGTTTTGCTGCGTGAGTATAAAGAGCTGAGGGAAGATGGTGTATTTCAAATAAAATTGAAATAGTTGCCGATATAAAAAGTTGTATTTCAACACTCTGTGTATGTACACTGCGGATATTTACGGTCAAAAATTTCCTCGAAAAATATGACCAAGTATAGACGGGTCATGTCGATTTTTTTTTGAAAAGTTGATAACAAATGTTATCAGTACTACATTGAATTAAATAGTTTGCTATATGTACCTTAAAGCGCGATGTTGATGTACCTTAAAACGCATTATTTCCCCAAATATACCGATAATCTGAATCGGACCCCCCCTCCTGGGGGCAATTGCCAGTCTGTCGTGCCCCCTGGCACATCTCAAGTTTATCAGCGAGCTTAGCCACTATGCCTATCATAGCCAACGCTACAATCCTGCTCGAGGATGAGCTATCGTCGCTACTCTCGAGTAATAAAACAGGGTTGCCCTCTCCCTCTACATATAAAGGGGTGCACCGAAGGTGAAAGACTTTGGAGCTGACATACCAACTATCCCCGTGCAGGTATGCTTCGAACCTGACCTTGCCCTACTTTCATTTTAGAGGCAGGCGAAGGGGGGGGGGGATACCCTGCACGGGCAGGATTTCGAAGTTGTGTACCAATTTCCGAACCGATACTGTGCCCTAATATTGCCATAACCAAAGTTATATCCGTATATTGTACCAATCTGGTCATATCAATAATGGTTGACTGAATCATAAGAAGGATCAAAATTCATCGAACTAAACTAAGTCAGCATCAATCGACCGCATTTTTCCCCAACAGACTTAATGTCCTGCATGTACTGCACATTACTCCAAAACGAGCAAAGCCTATGACAGACCCCCCATTACAAATCCGTCCGGCCACTACCCCTCCCATTCAAACGTCAAAGACGATGGCAACCTTCACCACCCAAGTAGCAGCCTTCAACCAAGTGTCAGATTCACCGAAAGTTATATCTTATAGTTATAGCAAGGGATACATACAAATAGGGATAAGCAAGTCTTTTATATCACTTGACCCGGACGTTGTCATGCCCTTAAATAGCTTCGCACCCTGCGCAAGTAGTGTAGGAGAGGGTGTCATAGTGTCGTCCATAGTAGGGTACCATCACTTGCTGACGAAATATAGAGTCGCGTCTTTCTCACGAGTAAGGGGGGGGTTCAAGACAAATGCACAATTTTCAATTCAACTTCACTGTCTTGGTAACTCGTTTTGCTGGTGAGAGCATAAATTCTGAGCTGCAAGTGCTCGTGCGTGAAGCGTTCCTGCATGTATACCCGCTCTCTGCCCGGAAACAGCGGCCAGGTTACCAGCAGTGCTACAATCCGAGCCCCTTTCGGAGGTGTGTGCGCAAGCAAGCCGAGCCACTACGAGTGAGAGGTGGACTGGGGTTCCCCCGTTTGGCGGTGAAAAAAGCTGTTTGAGGCGCCTCCAAAACAGATGATGCGGAGAACTTTTCAGCCTGACCTCTCCCCACCATATTCTTTTATAAGAGTCTGAATCCTCTTGCCCTTGGCGGTCTCCTTGCACATATCAAGAGGGGTTCGCCCATGCTTATTCTTGGCGTTCACGTCGACATCGTCTGCTTTCAGCAGCCTTTCCACGGATTCTATTTCCTGGAAGTGCGCCGCGACGTGCAAGGGCGTCTCTTCTTTCTCGTTTTTAAGGTTCACTTTTATATCGTCCGACTTTAGCAGCAGCTTCAGTACTTTCCAGTGACCGGTCTTTGCGGCCACATGCAGTGGTGCGTGGTGTGACCTAGCCTTCTTATTGACGTCCGCTCCCTTTTCTATCAAAAATTCTGCCACGTCATAATTTCCTACCCAGATTGCGTCTATCAGGACAGTGGTTCCCGTCTCCGAGTTGAGCGCGTCGATATCTGCACCGTTGGCAAGAAAGTTCGAAACATACGTGACAGATCCCTCCTTGGCCGCAATCCATATATCCGTTGGCCCGGCAACTGGGGCGGTGGTGACGGTGACGGCGGTGGCGGTCGGGGTGTGTGTGGCGGTCGGGGCGGACGTGATGGCACCAGCTAGTTCTCGCCGAGTAGGCAATGCAGGTTTGCCAACTGATAGCCGTGTCAGGACGGTGTGCAACGGTCGCACTTTCTCCGGCACTCGGTTGACGCCTGTGCTCACGAAGAGCAGGACCAGCATAGAAAAAACTGCAAGCGAGGCAGCTGAAAGCTGACACACTTTTCTGAAAGTAGAATGTACAGGGGGAAGTGGATTAACTTCATCGACATACTGTGAAAGAGACGCCTGTGCCACGTGGATAAATGAAAGGTCTCGGTGTTCATCATTTAAACGGCCAGCCTCTGCGAATGCGCCAGGATTGCTCCCAATACGCTGCCGAAAAGCATCCCCATCACCGTAACTTGGGCCACTGTCGCAAGAATCCACCTGCACAGTATGTTCCTCTCCAGTATTCCAGGTGGTTGTCGCCAAATGGTCGGCAGGCCTCTGCTTAGCGGTTTCCTCGGAGCGTAATGCTGCCTGCGTCAATGCGAACGCCTCGCGAGCTTGCAGCTCCTGGTAGTCAAATTGGAAGAATCCAGACATAATGCTAAGTGCAGGTGGTCAAGTTGACTATCTCGTATCTGCCACTCAGCTGTTTTTCGGGGGGGGCGCTTTTCCGAGTATAGCGTAATGTGTTTAACGCCCGCTTTATATGCGAAAATCCGAGCCAGTTTAATGGACCCAGAAGTCTAAACGTAAAGTGAAATCCATGAGAGGGGCGTTCCGAGAAGATTATTCTCAATTCTGATACCAATAATATAGGGGGTACGTAAACGTACATGTGGGGAAAAGATATTCCTCAATCTTAGTGAACGATGAACGTATAAACTAAAACTTTGAAAACAACCCAATACCCCCCAACCCTCCCCTCCCCCTTTGCACTGTTAACGGACTGAATTTCATCCATCCCCCCCTCCTCCCGCCCCCCTTTCTGTTTCCAAAAAACACATACTTAACGTGACCCCGTTTATTCGTCTCGGTGTTGGTCTATCCATCTCTATCTTGGGGGCTCCGCCCCCAGACCCCTCCTGAATTATATTATTAACGCAATCATTCATGGGTGACCTTACTCATTTCTACCGCACGCGCTGGGTACGTTTCAATTTTAATTTACAATACACTCGGGCTTCAATTCATATAATATGGATACAGCATACAGTGACACACTTCTCTATTCATGATTTGTATTGAATAGCAACCGGCAGAAATGCTATAAAACGAATGATTAGGCTACTACTTTTATTTCCCGCTCCGCCAACGATCGACCTTTGGTCTTTAAATAAAAATATAGTGATTACTGTTTTTAACGATGCATAATGCATCCATATAAATATGGAAATCTAAGTTGGGGCAGAAGCAAAGGACTTCTATGCCACGTGTATGGATAGCATTCACTGTTTCTGAGTCTCGGCCCATTTTGTTCCTCATATCTATTTACAAGATCGCTTCCGGCGTAAGGGTTACTGACCGCACACTGTTCACTGGCCACAACGATTGTTCACTGTTCACGACACTTGAACGACTTGAGCGTAACGTTGCGTGCTTTTTGATATAAATCGAATAATCAATTTATTCCTGTTTATATTTTTCATTATCCACTGATGACCGGAATTATATTATTGACGCAGTGTGAAGTCATTTGTAAAATATGTGCTGTGTCACGTAGTCACATGGCTGACACAATGGCTTCAATTCATATAATATGGATACAGCATACGTAGTACAGCCTACGATTTGGGCCTCAAACACGCAGTGTTAATTCGCACTGTTAAAGCACTGAATTTTCTGAATCCCTTCAAGCAATCCTGGAATTGCCATGAATGAGGACCTAATTTATATATGCATTTTATACACAATGGCTTCAATTCATAGAATATCAATACAGCATACGCAGTACAGCCTACGATTTGGGCCTCAAAAACGCAGTGTTAATTCGCACTGTTAAAGCACTGAATTTTTTCCCGATTTTTCAAAAGAGGGGGAATCTTCGATTTCATCTCCGATTTTTTCCCCAATATCACAATCACTCCGTTGGAGGCAGAATCATGTTTCAGTTTGATGTTATTCGGAATTCCGGAGGGAGGGTGCCGCGGAAACCTCCCCCGGTATTGGGGGGCTGTGTCATGGGTGTTGGGTCTTGGGTCCTCGCTTTGGTTTGTAATGTCAAATCAGGATGTCAAATGTGAACGATCAAATGCGCCCCGCGATGACGCGCAGGGTGGGGGATATTTTCCCCCACCTTTACGTTCACGTGACACCCCCTATATGTGTTTTCTAATCAGCTGCGGCTACATAGCCCAGCTTGCATGACACATATGACACATATGTGAATGGAACCCGGCCGGTGCAAGAGCAGCCCCCATCTCATACCCCTACCCCAGTCACAAGCCCTGCAACCTCCCAAGGTACAGCGGGGGCCGGGGCCTGCGGGCTCCCTCTCATCGAAGGAGACCCGCAAGAGGAGGACCCGAAAGTCCGGCAGGCCCACCCCCCCCTCATTGGCCCTTCCGAGGCCAGGGAGGAAGGTGTCCGCAGAGGGCTGGAGCTCCGTCCACTGCACCACACAGTCTGCTAAGTGAACCCCGTCGGGACACAGCAAGACCCACCACGGCTGGAAAGTCCAGACCGGGGCCACAATGGAGGCCGCAGCCCTCTCAGCCTGCAGAAACAGCAGGAGCCTCCCGATCATCCGAAAAGGCGGGTTGCACCAGTTGACGTGCTCCCGCCAATCCGTCTGACCGAAAGTGTCAACCCCCGACGTACCTGGACAGTGCCAAGCACTGTTGAGGGAGGGGGCACCTGCACTGTCAAAAACAAGACAATTCTTGTCAGTTGCAAACCTGTCCCGGGTGTGCCTCCACCCCCCGGCAATCCATGGGTCAGCCCACCGAAAGATTGCCGGGTTGACCATCCAATCTTCATGGTCTCTGATCTTGGACAGGGCATCAGCCCGGGCCTCAAACTCCCTGGGCATCCAAAGGGAAGACAAAACCACCCCGTGGTCAGCACAGAAATCATGCACCGCTAAAGCCAGCTCCTGAAGCTCCCGATGCCTGCTGCCAGACTCATTGACAAAATGCACAGCCTGGTTGTCACAAATGACAAGCACCCTCTTCCCTCTCAGCCTGCCTGCCACATCAAATGCTCGGAGAGAGTCAAAAATGCCCCTGAGCTCCCTGAGCGTGGATGACTTCAGTCTGTCTGACATGGTCAGATAACTGTGGCCAAGCAGCTCAGGTCCCCGAAAGGACTGCTCCAGCCAGGAACCCCATGCCACCTCAGAGGTGTCCGCATGGACTGTCTCCAGCTGGAGCCCCGCCCCCCTGGGCTCCCAAATGCCTCTCTGGTTGGCCTAAACAAGAATTTTTTTTTAAATCACCTAAATTTTTTTGACCCATTTTTCGGGGCCGAACCTATATTTTTTTGCCCTTTTTTTCAGGATGCCTAAATTTTGATGAAATTTTTCCTCTTTTTTTCGGAGCCGTAGAGCCGCTGAGGGAGGCGCGGAGGCGCGGCGGTGCGGCGGTGCGGAGGCGCGCAGGCGCGCAGGCGCGGAGGCGCTGCGATGTGGTAATGCGGTGAGATGAAATAATGCGGTGAGATGTTATGTCGCGGTGAGATGTTATGTCGCAATGAGATGTTATGTTGCGGTGAGCGGTTATGTTGCGGTGAGATGTTATGTCGCGGTGAGATGTTATCAAGGTTGGCAACACCAAATTTTATCCGGAAAGGATAAGTGTGTCAAAAGTTAGGGAAAATGCATTGTATTTGCAAAACCAATGTCACATTACAAATATTGCTCCCATTTATGAAAAATTGCGCCTATGATAACAAACGACATATCAAAATGTTCGTTTAAACAAGATCTATTCACAACAGAAAGCATTATTCACAACAAAAAGAACAAATAACATTATGCATTTGATATGATAGAAACTATATCTCAAGAATATTTCGGGTTTACAACACTCTCTTGTCGTACCTGAGCATTAAAGCTGCTTGCAGGTAGTCTGCCAGGCAACCTATCCTGCGTCTTACTGACGACAAAGAATATTGTAAATCTGAACGAAAGGAAGGGCGGCGACATCGACATCGACAGCCTGTCAAGCCGACACCGTCTCGACCGTCTCTGTCAGATTTTTCGACAAATTTTCGAAAAATATCGATCGATGGGGGTCCAACTTTAAAAATTGCAAACGGGGGTGGATATTTTTCCTACGGACCCCCTATATTTTTCAAAATTTTGACATTTTTTTTTGGCTGAATTTTGACCTAAATTTTGAATAAAATTTTTCAAAATTCTTGTTTAGGCCAACTCTCTGGTGCCTACGAAAGCCGTCTGTCAGCCAGAACTCAAGCTCTGCCCGGAGAGCATCAGTACCCGGGTCATGAGAAGCCCACGAGCCCCAAGTCAGGGTGTCAGTTATGAGTACTGCTGCCGCCCTAGCATACAGTCTGGTGACACCCCCTAGTACAAACCACTGTGCATTAACTAAGCCTGCAAACTTAGCCACAAGCCTCAGAGGCAACCTATGAAAAAGCCTCAACAAGTCTGACACACATGCACGGATCTTGCTCAGAGCCTTCTCAGGCACGAACAAGACCCCCCCCTCCAGGTCTATGCCTATGCCTATATGCACAAGGGCCCGTGTGAAAAACAGCTGAGACTTGAGCTCAGACACGAGCCAGCCTGCCTCCCGTACGTCCCGCATAATACGGGACAGCGCACAGCCAAAGCCGAGGGGTCCGTGAGAGTAGGAGCCCTCACAGCAAAAGCAAAATCGTCCACGTAGGGGTGCACACGGAACCCGAGACCCCGCCACTTACCTACGAGCTCCTTGTTGATCTTCGTAAACACCCAGCAAGCTGGGGCTAGACCAAAAGGCAGCACACAAAACTCAAAGAATCTACCCTGCCACTCAACAGCAACATAGGTACGAGACATCTCGTGGAGGTCAACGTGGTAGTACCCTGACTTATAGTCAAAGTAAAACAATCCATCATCCTTCCTAAGCAGGTCTACAAAAGGCTGAAGGTGTTCATACTTGAACTTAGGAAAGATCAGAAAGGCATTGAGCCACTTACCGTTGAAGATCAGCCGTAATTTGTCCCGAGAGTCGTCCACCATTAAAGGTAGGACAACCCGCGGCTTGCTGGACACCTCTCTCAAGGCGCCCATAAGCACACACTCCTGCACAGCGTCAGTGACAAAGGCAGTGTGCCTAACAGCAGACACGTGATTCGGCAGGTGCACTCGGGGCGGAGCCCTGCCATCCTTAAACTTCAAGTTAAATCCTCTCTCAATCCAAGACATAACGTACGAAGAGCGGACGAAGGTCCTCCAAAAAGAGGCTCGTTCCCTAAGTCTACCCGCAACACGGGGCACAGGAACGTCCTGTTCACACAAGGGTACGGCCTCGCCAATCTCTTCCTCGGACAATTCAAGACCTGAAACACAAGGAAACAACAGCCCGCGGGCCAAAAGTTCATTACAATTTAGGGTTTCGTCCCCAAAAGTTACATTTAAGGTGGGCATTCCACCTCAACTGCAAAGCATTCCGCTAAGCTCATTGTTCTAGCCATCGTGGCTCTACATTCTCACAGTTCAACGGTCCGTGCCTCTGCCACGGCCTCTGCCGGCTGGGCGCGGCTGCGAGCATTGATTTTGGTGGTGCCCCCACTCATTACAATTCCAGCATTGGAGCTGGCTGCCACGCCCTGCCTGAACAGGCGGCGGTGGCGGAGGCGCTCCAGGAGCAGTCGGACGAGACACGGCATAGGCACCCCTGCCTAGGCCCTTAGTTCGCCCCTTGGCAGCCGCAGCTTGCGCAGCGTGCATCTTCTCTGCACTTTCCTTTTCAGCTTTGCGCATTAACTTTTCGTCTTCCTCATCCTCAGCGTACGACTTACGCTCTAGCTTCTCGCAGATTTTCCAGCCCACTTCAGGGCCTTTGTCCGAAACCAAGGCCAAAATTTTTGCGCGCGCCTTGGCGCGTGCCACACCTTTCTCCGTTGTCTCAGACAAGAATTCTAAGGCAAGAGTGACGGTCTCAGGCAGCTCCACACCTTCCAATTCCTTCTTGGCGTCATTAAGCGCCAACTGCGACGCTGAGTGTGCCACGAAGTGGTGCTGGGTCTCTAAAAACTGCTTGCGGAGCCCCTTGTCCTTACCATCATCGTTGCGGGTCAATTCAAGGCGATCGGACCCTGGAAGCTGAGTGAGGTCTACTGCTGCCTCCCACGGACGCTTACGGTCACCTGAGGCTACTTGCGACAGTCCCTTAAGCTCAGCAAGTCGGGCTGTCGCTCTCTCCATTTGTCGAATCAACTTCATTTGCGGTTGCGAGAGGTCCTCTCCATCTTGGAAAGCAGCAAAAGCGGTCGCGTACGCTGGCCGCGCGTGCAAATCATCAATCCGTCTCTGACACAAAATCGGATCGGTAAACCACTCCATAATGATATACGATATACACTGAAAATATACACTGAAAAACTTACGGTGTTAAGAAAGTCCACACAATCACAGTAACACGGCAAGAGGCCCTCTCAGTCCGTTGCTGGCCTCTTAGGCCTCCGACTGATCAGAAAACCTCAGTTTTCAGATCTGCTCCGTATGACAGTCATACTGCCTGTCATACTACACTGATCAGAAAACCATCAGTTTTCGGCTTTTCGCCGTCAAAATTTCACTTTATCGACAAGATCTAATACCTGACTGACGAATCGTGTGGACCCGCGAAAAAGAGAGACTTAAATACGTTTGCAACCGATTGCAACCTACCCTACCCCTACAAACGGACTTCTGAAATAATCACCCAAAACCGGCGGCTATTTTTCGCAATGGGCCATGCGGACATCGCGATGACGGCTCAGAGTCGCCGAAAATGACAGAATCAGAATGTGTAGACGGCACTCTAGGGAAAGAAGTATGCTTCATGAGACGGGAACCATGCCAGAGAATGGGACCACAAATGAAACCCCAAGCATCATGAAACTTTGTGTGAAAAATAAAAAGGGCACTGAAATGGTAAAGACCGCAGGTAAGATGCTAAGCAATTACTTTAAATAGACCCCCCTCCCCCCGCCCCAAAGGGGTTGAGGCCCCATGGGTCACAGCCCCATGGGGGTCCAAGCCCCACGGGGGCAAAAGGCCCAGGGGCCGGAGCACCCCGGGGTCCTCACCTTTCCACCTCCACTGCCCAAAGTGCTTCCATCTCCATCATGCATTAGCTCCGTGACCTGCTGATGTTTTCCCGACTCTGGTGGCCGACACGTCTCCCTTAGTGCCGAGCCGCTCTTCGTGCTTCCATGCTTTGTGGAATGCCTCCTGCTTTAGCAGACAGTTATGTATGAGGGGAACAGACTCTTGTAGATCGTTCCGAAGGCCTTGCCTTACTCATCGACGTAAATGTTATATTATTATCATTATTATTATAAGAATGACGATTTCAGCGATTCAGAGCGGCCGATCAGAATTATTTTCCCCGTTGAGAACTCTCGCAGTTTTCATTTTGGTCGGTTTCCGTCGCTGATGAGCGAAAAAAGGGCTGGCAACCCTTAGTTGACTTGATGTATATGAGCTATCTGTGTGATATTGAGCACGCATATGGTTCGTATGTTATTACCTAGACCGTTAGTAACCTGAGGGTACCAACAATCTTCGGATCAAGTAAGTAAATCTCAACATTTTTGGATGTCCGCGAGCTTGGCACTTTGGGATAAGAAGTTCTAACTTTACAAGTAAAAGTGATTCTAGAGTGATTTGACCTTGTAGCTTTTGATTGGCGTTGAGCTAGGTAAAAAGGGAAACCGAATGTTGATGCCGAGACTCTTGCGCATCCGTTGCGCACATCCGATATACCCCCGGACCACGGGAGGTATATCGGATGCTCGATTGAGCGCTCCGAGGTGTGAGCTCACGTAATGAAGCTCGTTTTCATTCAAGAATGTCTACATATTATGTCGCAAGACACATGTAGAAACCAGTTATGCCATCAGTATGCTTCCTAGGAAGCATAGTAATACATACGAATTTACTGCGCTTCGAAAACATGAGTATGCGAATTTAGGTTTAACATATGCTGCATGGAAAACCCTGAAATTTTGATATGAATCGGGAATTGCGAAATTTTGGGTGACTATTTCAGAAGTCCGTTTCTACCGGACCTCTGCTCTTTATGTTTTAGGACCAGAGCAAATTGCCTTACTTACTTACTTACTTACTTACTTACTTAAACAAACAAAAATCGAATCCCGACGGGTAACACGAACGAATGTCCGATCTGGCGATCGCCAAACGATAACGATGACACCGCCAGGTCCGCCTCTGTTTGTATTCTTTCACTACACAGTTTGTATTCTAATTCTTTGTATAAATATAAAATATAAACGAATAATGAGATTATCGAGCGATCAGATTTAAGATGGCCTACAGGCCTAGTGCTAGACCAAGCACATAGTGAAGCACTACAAGAAAACGTGTATGCAGCTCTCGCATATGTCAACCGTGAAATAATGCGGGTGTAATAGCTTCCGCTGAATGAATGTGATGACAAACCCTAGGAAATCAGGTGTGGAAATGACAGATGCAAGAATGAACTGCTGAAATCTGTATAGGCAGCCCTGACCGGGAGTCCCGGTGCAGGCCCCTATGACAGACTCCTAGGCCAACACTGGACTGCTGACTGATCTATAGGTTCGTGCTGTGACACACGCTGTGCCACAGGTAGGCTAGACTCCGAAACCGTCCGAGACCGTTCCGGGGATATCTAGCTTAGGGTTTATTTATCGATTGAGTTTATCCACACACAGGTCGGGACCTCTGATATCTAGTGAACTAGGATATTCCGGTAGGTCGTGGCCCCGTCCACGCTTTTATTCCACTTGCTATCTTGGCCATGATTGGCTAAGCAGCCGCTTGAAGAGGTGGTGCGCACTTGCGCGTTTGGGTGCGACTAGGATTTGGGACATGGCTTTACGGTAGACATCTTTTGCGGCTGCGAGTCATGGGCACCGCGCGTTGCTATTGCTCGATTTTGGCAATGTTCGTCTACGTTATTTTACCTGCCCTGATCCCGCTGGTTTACGTATTTTGGGCTGGTGCTCCGGGCACCTTCGACCACGACGACATCTGCAAGCTAGGTTGGCCAAAACGTCACCTCCCCCCCACGATTAAACTTACGTTTAAACGTATTTGGGGGGGGTCACGATTAAACTTTGCCGATTATTGCATATTCATAGTGGTGGGAACTGGACAGGCGATAGAACCCTTATATATGGTCATCTGTTTGACTTTTATTATAGCATTTTATAAGCATTACAAGGTATCCAGGTGCCTCTCCCCGTTGATGCACATTGCTAACGAGTAAAGAACCTAGTACCTAGACATCAACACAACATCATGTCAAGACAGAAGACACACTTTGTTACGGTATGTATTTGAAGTGTAGCGGAAGTCTAGGAGCGTGCGCTAGATAATTGTACAGAGTGCACACAACACTTGGCAACGCTTCCTGGCTTCACGCAACCGTGTCACCCGTTCTGCCTTCTCCTCGGAGTTAGCCTCGGCATACGATGGAGACGAGATAAGGCCAAGACATATGTCGATTCCCCCGTTGCGCTGGGTAGCAATATGACAACGAATTCTTTGTGTGTGAGCAACGATGACCCTATTGCAGTGCAAACATTTACAGAGTCGAGGAGTCTGCGGCTTGCGCGTTGCCCGCCATGTCGCGGAATGCCGATCAAAGGCAAGAATTCCATATTTGAACAGTCGGAGGACCTCAATTATGGCATATTGATTATCGATCCGGTGACATGACATCCTTAAGTATGTAACGTCGCCTTAAGTATGTAACGTCAGACCCCCCACGATTAAACGTCCGTTTAACCCCTTAGTTGCGGTTGGAATATTTTGCAAAAATATGTGGTTTGGGGACAATTCAAAGTTTTGCGTGATCATGGCCGCATGCACGCATGCGGCATCATGTATGTTATAGGAGACCATCAAATAAGCCACAACGAATCATGGTATAGCTATATCTATCGTATACCTCGAGATATATGGATTATCCAACCAAAATTTTGAGTATTTTGAGCATAGATATTACGCATACGTTTTGTGTACGATGCGTGACTGCAGTCTTATTGACTTGTATCATGATAAAATATCGCGGAAATTAACATGTTAGACTATCCCTAATCCATAGTACGCATTAATACCGCCCAATGTGCCAAAAAATACCAAAAATAGCCAAAAAAAACACCGAAAAAACACTTGGATTCAAATGTTTTCCTCACTTAAGAAATGTTTTCCATACTTAAGCTAAAACTCAGGTGATTTTGCTCATAAAATGAGACTATGTGGTGATATAATACCCCATGTTGCATGCGAGACTGGCGTTGGGATCCATTTCTATCGTATATTTCCACATGGCCACGTATATGCTTACCAATATGGGATGTTTATGGCTTGGTTAGCTACTTTTCAAAGCCAAATTTAAGCGCAAAATGACACAAATAGACAAATTTGGGTTTGGAAATACTAACACGTGAGAGATATATCGCACTAGTATATGTGCTATCGTTATTGGTTAACCTGTAGCCATATATCATGAGTGCACCCACAAACCTTACAATATTCGATGCGCCAACCGCACATATGCAGTTTCATGGTAAGCCACGCTCTCATTTTCGAGGCCTTGTTGAGAATTCTCAACGTGTCGCAGCTAAGGGGTTAAA
>LGRX02032693.1:0-23988 GCA_001247695.2 Cymbomonas tetramitiformis | reverse complement strand
ATGTGCTGAAATCTGTATAGGTAGCCCTGACCGGGAGTCCCGGTGCAGGCCCCTATGACAGATTCCTAGGACCAACACTGGACTACTGACTGATCTGTAGGTTCGTACTGTGACACACGCTGTGTCACAGGTAGGCTAGACACCGAGACCGTCCGAGACCGTTCCGGGGATATCTAGCTTAGGGTTTATTGATCTTATACAGTTTATCCACACGAGTACGGGACTTTCTGATATCTAGTGTACTTGGATATTCCGGTAGGTCGTGGCCCCATCCACGTTTTCATTCCACTTGCTATCTTGGCCATGATTGGCTAAGCAGCCGCTTGAAGAGGTGGTGCGCACTTGCGCGTTTGGGTGCGACTAGGATTTGGACATGATTTTACGGTAGACGTGTTTTGCGGCTGCGAGTCATGGGCACCGCGCGTTGCTATTGCTTGGGGTTGGCAATGTTCATTTGCGTTACTTCACCTGCCTTGATCACGCTGGTTTACGTATTTTGGGCTGGTGCTCCGGACACCTTCGACCACGCCAGCATTTGCAAGTGCCCTTCGCTCTTTTCGCCGCTCCGCACGTTCTGCCGTTACGTCATCCCTCCATTTCCGCCACAACACCCAAACGTGCTGCCGCGCATCATCTTTTCTCTGGCTTTCAGAAGAATGGCGACATCTACACGAGCTCGTAAACGCCTATTGAAGGACTCCGACTTGGACGCCTCTATACGGCTTATAGATGCGGTTCGGGACACCCCAACCGCTAGCACCCCGCCTGTGGTGCCCCCTAATCCTTCCAGCAACTCCGACGCCGCTGTCGCGTTGCGGAAGCATCTTGTTGACCAACACGCTGCGGTCGACGTGGTCTACAAGGGGAGACTACATCGGGCTTGGGCCAAGGGTATCCGCGAGGATATCCTTGGTTCCAAGAAACATCATTATCGTGGTACCGACGACACCGACCGCCTCTCCGAGTTGGTGGTGCGGCTTCGGACCGAGTTTGAGTCCGCTGGACTGGACTTGGCCCCCTTTGACCTCGACGACCCCACCTCTTTGGTTATCGAGAAGGTTAATGGGCTACTCTATGACGTCTTGGCCCTCGTCGTGGAGCGCAACTCTGTGGCCGACACCTGGCTTCGGGGTACGGACTCTTCGGCTGACCGAGATGGACGTCGTGCCCTCATCGACATCATCAAGGGGAGCGTGCCGACAGTCCTTCGCGAGAGCCACCAGCAGGAGCATGCGGCGCTTCGTTATCCCGCAGGCGTTGACCCGCAGCCGATCTTGGCTCGTGAGCAACGTCTGGTGCGGGATAACCGCGCTCCTGACTGGCAGCCCACCGACGAGACCCGTAAGTTGTCCCTCTACAACCGCCTCGACCCCGTGTTCTACGCGGCGGTGAAGGTGCGGTACCCGCTTGCGGGTGACCTTAGCGGGGTCACTCTCCGCTCGCTCCAGGCGCTCGTCGTGGCCATCTTTCAGGCCTGGGCGCAGTCGGATGATGGGGCGGCGGTGCGTGAGAAGCAGACACTGGGGGCGGGCGGTAAGCCCTCCGCCCTTATCACGTCTTCTGAGTACGCGGTCCTTCTCGACGAAATCGCCGCCTTGAAGGCGCTTGTGCAGGGCAATCGTGCGGGCGCGGCTCAGCGACAGCAGCAGCCGCAGCCGCGCGGTAAGCAGCATCCGCGGGGCCATCGGGTGGGTGTGCACCCGGCACCGTCTGTGGGGTTCGACAGGGACAGCATGAAGGCCAAGCCCCTTTGCCACCGTTGCCGCAAGGCGGGCAAAGGGGACGCCTATCACGCGTACCGCGACTGCCCTCTTGGTGGGCGCCAGCATTCGTCGGCCACGGCAGCGGCCTTCTGCATTCCTATTGAGGAGGAGGATGCGGAGGGTCTTCACACCCTGGCACTTGTGCAGGTTTTCCAGGAGGCTGCGGATGATGGACCGGAGGCCTTCGCCCGTGCGGCTTCGGCTTATGGTCCCCCCGCTGTGCTTTCCGCGGGCGGGATTGGCGGCATCGACGTGTCGGCCTACGGATTCAGCGTACCGCCTCCGCCTTCTGGCGGGACCGACGACGAGGACATCTTGCGGCGGCTTGATGCCCTCACCTCTGAGGTTCAGGCCGCCCAAGAGCAGGTACATTACACTCACGCATCCTTTGTTCCTGGGAGTGCGGTTGAGGAGCATGCATCGGCTCTGGTGTGTGGCCCTGCCGCTGCGGCGGGGATCACACCGGAGGGGCAGGTTCCGGCAGGTGGTGCGGCGGCATCGGCATCCGCCGTGCCGGCCCCTGCTATGCCTGTTTCGCAGGTAGAGGATGTACAGCCCGCGCCAGTTCAATCGGCGCGGGTGACCACCACGGAGGCGACGCACGGTGAGTTCGGAGGCTTCGTGCAGACAGTGAATCACGCCGCTGTCCACCCGTCTGACCTGACAGGCTACGACACCGATGACTACGAGGACTTTGCCGACGGCAGCTTCCGGCTGAAGCCGCGGGGCTCGCCTCCGTCGGCCAATCATGTTTCCGGGCCACCCGTGGGCGAGCAGAGGACCTACGGTTGTGGGAAGCCGCCCTGGGGCTTCCCTGCCACGGTTGGTCCGTGGGGCATTCCTTTCCTCCTTTCCCTCGTTCTTTGCATCTCGATCATGGGAGTGGCAGCCGTGCCCGACGCTCGGTCGGCTACGGAGATGCCTTCGCCTGGTGGTGATCTCGATTGGGAGGCTCCGTCATTTTTCTCTACGGATGATTTTCTTGATCCGGTGATGACGGCTCAGGGTCTCCTATTGCCTGACGATGTGCCACAGCTTCAGCCGCCCGAGCCTCCTGACACTTTGAGCTTTTTAGCATTTCAGGATTTGGCTCAAGCGGATTTGGGTATTGACATGGCATTTTATTACGGCATGGCCTTACATGAGAGCGGTCCTCTTGATGCGGAGCACTATTATGGAGCTGGTTACTTTACTTCCTATTATGGGATGGACTTCCGTGAGGCCACCGCTGACTACTTTGGTACTGTCGATTGACTTCTTGCTCACTCTGGAGGCACACCGACATGGTGGTGTGCAGAACTCCCGTGACCTCAAAGACTTCTTCAATCTGGTTTATGTTTTGCTTTGACTACTTTATAATCTTCGAACTGACTTGCTAGCACGGTTCCTTTCACTTGTTTAGCGGTGCCTTAATTGCCCGTATGCTTTTGTTCACGTGCTACCTAGAGGTTTCCAATTTGTGTATCAGAATAGCACAGTTGGATTGGCAGTTAGACTTGTCACCTAGCTTCTGCCCTAACACTAGTATCTTACATTTCTGACTCTCCTAGCCAGTCACCACCCACAGTGCTGGGGTGGTGTGCTGAAATCTGTATAGGCAGCCCTGACTGGGAGTCCCGGTGCAGGCCCCTATGACAGATTCCTAGGACCAACACTGGACTACTGACTGATCTGTAGGTTCGTACTGTGACACACGCTGTGTCACAGGTAGGCTAGACACCGAGACCGTCCGAGACCGTTCCGGGTATATCTAGCTTAGGGTTTATTTATCTTATACAGTTTATCCACACGAGTACGGGACTTTCTGATATCTAGTGTACTTGGATATTCCGGTATAGAGCATATCCGATATAGAGCATTCCGGTATAGAGCTCTCTGAATACAACTTCCGTATAGAGCACATTGCTGGCGAGAAGAATAAGGTTGCAGACGCACTCACGCGTATCTCTGCACTTTTTGAACTTACTGATTATCTTCAACACATGGACATCAGTGAAGTCATTCCATCCGCAGATCCTACATTCATTGCTCTTATATCTTCTTCATCAGCTCATCAGCTACACAACATCATTATATCCGAGTATGATCGTGACACATTTGCACAGACTATTTTGGCTAAGCTGACATCATCGACTTCATCACAGTCAGTCAGCAGCTACAGCTTCGAGCTCATTCAGGGGTTGATCTTTCGTAAGACCATATATGGCAGACAGCTGTACATTCCACCAACAGCTAAAGTCCCCACAGATGACGGTGAGATCACACAACTTCGCCACATTCTTCTTCATGAGTGCCACTCAGCCACTATTTCTGGTCATGTAGGCAAAAATCGCATGCTTCATCTTCTGCGTAGCCGGTATTATTGGCCAGGAATGACAACGGCAGCTATCAAGTACATTCGGGAGTGCCCCGTTTGTCAGCGCCAGAAAACGAGGCGACACAAGCCTTATGGTCAGGCACACATACGATATTCTGTGCCTAAGACAAAATGGCTTGATGTATCTCTTGATTGGATCACTGATCTGCCTATCACCACTAATGGGCACGACAGTATATTTGTGGTAATGTGCCAATTCTCTCATCGTTGTCATCTCATTCCCTTCAGCATGACCTGGACAGCTCAGCATACTGCTTCCATATATATGCAGCATATCTTCAAGCTCCATGGTCTTCCGAGGAACATCATCTCAGATCGAGACCCCAGATTCACCTCTACATTCTGGCAGACACTGTGGAAATCTACTGGTACGAGATTGTCCATGACGTCATCACACCATCCACAGTCGAATGCTGCCAATGAGAGGAGCCATGCCTTCATTGAGGACATCCTCAGGTATTTTTCAAATTGTTGATTCATGATATGATTTCACCATCCTCTGGTTTACAAACTGATTAGTAGCATTTTCATTTTCAGGTGTTGTTGCAATGATACTTCAGCCAATTCGTGGGAGGACAAGTTGCCTCTGGTGGAGTTTGCAATTAACAATACCGTTTCTGCATCAACTGGTTATTCACCATTTTATCTCGACTCGATGGCGCAACCACTCTCGCCTCATGACCTGGTTGTCACTATTCCGCCAGAAGCTCCTGTTCCAATACAAAGAGCTATTCGAGATCATTTTGACCAGTACTCGGCTGTTCATGCCAACGCGGTAGACAACATTTCCCGAGCAGCAGAAATTAGCCAAGCCAGATTCAATAAGACTCACATGCCTAAGCAGTTTGCAGTCGGGCAGAAAGTTCTTTTACGGACCGAGTTTATTCAATGGACTGGTTTGACAGAGGCAGGCAGACACTTTAAGCAGCCATATATTGGGCCGTTCACTATTTCCAAAGTGCTTAGCCATGGACGTGCATACGAGTTAGATTTCGGAAATCTTGATATCCGTATTCATCCGGTACAGCCTGTATCCAGATTAGAGCTGTACAATGACTCGATCCAAGCACCTTTGCCTCTTCCACAGATGATCACCGAAGAAGGGCAACCACTGTTTGAGATATCACATATACTCTCGGATAAGTTCACTAGAGGTGTCAAATACTATTTAGTACGATATGCAGGCTACGGTCCTGAGCATGACACCTGGGTCAAAGCCACAGAGCTGACCAATGCAGCAGACATTATAGCTGCCTATGAAGGCTAACCATTATATTAAGCCTTATGCCCTTACTTCTTGTAATATATACTAATACATGTCGATCATCTATATAACCTTGCTCTTAATGTTTATCATTATGTTGCATTGAAGCGGGAATTGATCCTTCCTTGCTAAAGGTGTAGTGAGCCTTGTTCAAAATCATACCCTTGCACAGATACGCACACATGCGAGATATCATATCTGTGGATAAATAAAAACTGCTAAATGCTACCTTTGCCAAAACCGTGGTTTGTCATCGGATTCTTGGCCAGTCATCCGAAGCTACCGGAGACATCGACTGAGGTAGACGGAGTTGTGATCCTAAGTTGTGCTTGACAAACATAACTAAATAAATTTCACATTAGTACGTGGCGAATCCATTCTCACTCATCGCGATAGATGTTCGTCAAAGCGTGCGTACTGGACAAAAACATTGAGGAGTTGAGCAGACCGGTTGAGGATTATAAGTCCAATTCCGTTAAGCAGGGCCACTCCGTTTGCATTAAAAACAAGCCCCAAAAATCGGGCTCCCCATCGCCACCTATGATCCTCCAAAGTAGCTTAAGGAGGGGAGGAAGGGTTGGGTGCACTATATCAGGCCGAGAATCGTGCGATTATAAATCGTTAAATCGTGGGATCATCGTTCGCTAAAGCGACGACGGCTAGCGCAAATAATCCGTAACGTAGACTTCGGATGCTTTGAATCGTCTAGCACATACATGATAACGTGTGGATCAATCAGTAATCCAGCGTAGGATTGTATCGCGAAAACGCTCTTCATTGAACCTTGGAACGTCACTCAACGATACGATTTCCGAAAGGTGGGCTACATCCTAAGGACTGTAACTAAATGCCTAAGGTGAGGGACTAAAGTGGACTCAGTTCCCCCCAATAACCTAAAAACACCATGAGGGACGCCTCAAATCGGTGTAAGAAGACTGGTACCAGCAAGAAGCGACAACAACAAAGACATCAAAGACATATACAAAGGTATGCCCGTTGTGAGGTCACAACTCTCTTAAGAGGGGAGATCTGTCAGGGTTATGACCGATGACATATGTGTCATACATGTCATACGTGTCATACCCATGTCATGTCATGTCATGTCATGTCATATATTATTATGACAGTCGACAGTATGGTCGATCATGACTGTACAGGTCGAGTCGCGTCATACATTTATGACAGTCGTCAGTACGGTCGACGATGACTGTACATGTCGCCAGATGATTATGTCATATCATCAGGCATCCCTGTCATCGAGAGTTCGTATGATTGAACTCGAAGATGGCAAAGCAAAGATACATCTTGGAAACAAACCAAGAACCATCTTTAGCTTTCAGCATGCGCAGAACTCGCATGTGCAGCATGAACGAACTAGTCGTTACTACCATGCTGGTCGTTCAACCTACGTCTCGGGTTCACAACCCAATGGCGGTACCATCTAAGATGATGGGTGACGTAGGTATAAAAGTGAGGAAGCGTTGTGCTTCAGAGATCTTCTTACAGAGACTGCACTCACAAACCCGCTCATCCGTACACTCGCATTGCTGTCCAACTTTGCAGTGTTTCTTTTGTATATTGATAATATATTCACGGCGCTTGTATCTACAGCCGTATCAATAGCTAAACTTTCAGGGGGCTCGAGGCTGAAGTACGATGGTGTGTGAGTCCACAGCCCGACTTGCAGGTGCCAAAAGGTATTCAAGCCTTAACATGGGCTCCGTATATCCCTTTCGACGTGTGGTTGATGCTTGCGGGGGCGCAGGATCTCCCTCGTCTCGTAAGACAGCCATCCGAAGGCTGGGATGCAGTAGGGTATGGTTCACGGATATCGGCTCGAAATAGTGGTCGCGATTTCCCCCCCCCCTGAGGACCTCACGGATAGAGTATTCCCAATTCGAAATTCCATTTCATTCCATTTGCATTTCTGATTTCATGTTTGGGGATTCCCATTTGGGGATTTCTGCAACAAGCGAAGGAAACTGAAACGAAGGGCTCTTGACTGAACAAATCAATCTAGTTCCAGATTGTGACTAGAAGAGTGACTGCTTTTAAAGCGGAGATATGCTTGCTGCAGGCAGGTGTCAGGAATTCGTGGAAATTTTGTATAAGATAACAGGTCTGCGTGTGATGAAATAGCACCCATGGTGCGGCCTCGCGTCGTGCTTTTTATTGCGCAGAACACTTTACAGTCAACTATATAAACGGAGCACCAGTGCCTGATGCAATATGATTCCAAAGAACGCAAAATATTAATAATTCTGGCATCGTCTTAGACCCCAAAGCCAGAGCCAGCTTCAAAGCTTTTAGCCCTGCTGCTTCACAAAACAGTCAGTAAAACCACCTTGGCTCTAAATATTTCTGCCAGATGGGCGGAGGTGCCTCCAAGCTTTCGTTCGGCGGAAAGTAAGCACTCTTCTCTTGATATTCGCGGTTGTACTTTTCAAGGGTAGCCTTCCTGCACTCAGCTTTGTGTGCCTGATGTTGGTGCGACTTACTGAAAACGCGTGCATTCGCTCACGCGACCAGGTCCAAAGAATCGAAGGAGGATGCGGGCAGCAGATCCCCGAGGGAAAAGAAGGTCAACCCAGTCATCACCTGTCATGCCGCTGAAAATTCCAGCTTGCAACTCAGAAAATGTTCGACTTTTCCACAGCATCTCGATTCGGTCGACTCGAACTCAGGCTTGCTTCCAGACAAAGGAGAGTAGCTGCGAAATTTGCGCAGCCTTGTGTGGGAATTGAATGAAATGGTGTTGGTTTTGTTTTGTTATCTTCTGCCTGCTTGTTTCTGTAACTCTCCGAACTATGTGAACTTCGATTCGGTAGGATGCTCGACAGGCGAGCAATTAAATTAAAATAGCGCTCGAGCTGTGGGCATCGTGCCTGCCTAGTTGCAGCTCGCTACACGTATTGAAGGTGGACGAAAGACGCACGTTTTGGCGCACAATTTATTACAATTAATTCCCTTGCCAGCTCGAATTTCTGCTGAACCTCCGAGGTTTGAGCAGGAGGACAAAGCGGCTTCAGCAAAGAAACCGTCCGCATTCGGCCAGTTGATGCGCACGCCAGACGCCGAGGACCTATTCGATCTCGACTACAGCAAAAGGAATCTTAAACGAGTGCCCGCTCAGGTGCGGGCCGGCGGCTGTTCTCCAAGCCTCAGTCTGTTCCCGCCGCGTTTGGAAGGGCAAACCATGATGATGGAACGAATGATGGTTTGGAGCTCGCAGACTCTGCATTGAGTGGCAGGCCCTTTGGGTCATCGAACCGCGCGGTGTCTCAGCCACCGTCCGCACTTTCTCACCCCTTTCGGCCTTTGCGTGGTTTTTTTATTGGTGTCCCGACGGGGAGCATCGCCCGAGGCCAAACGGCGCTCCGCCCGGGGTGCACCGCCTGCCGCGGTGAACCAGAACACGGGTCCTGCTGAAGCCCCATCGATAGGAAAGTTACTGCCGCGCAATTTCATGCCGTACCCCGCCCGCCGGGTGAGGAAGGAAACGTGGCGCGAGTGCCCCACTTGCCCCCCCGTCGGTTCACAAGGGTGTCGCCCCTGCCTGGCCGAGTGAGAAGGGACGTGCGGCTCAAGTGCTCTTCCTGCCCCGTCGGTTGAGATGGGCAGCGTGAATGCTCACCCTCTCTCGTCGGGTGTCAAGGGAACGGCGGCGCGATTGCTTCCTCCAGCTTTGTTTGCAGCAGGGCCGATGGCCTCTTCTCACTGCTTCTCTCGCCCGCGCTATGGCAGGTGGCTTTCGCTCCGAACCTGACCTCGCTAGACCTAGGATGGAACATTCTCACGGTGAAACTCCCCCCCCTCTCTACCCCTCCTCTCTGGCCTACCTACCTTTGTTGATATTGCATAGCGGGGACGGGTCACATCGGCACCCAATCCTTGCGCCTTGCGGCCGGCGAGCAGCATGCAAGAACGTGAGTGTCGTGCGCGCATTGTAGCTGTGCTCCAGCCATGCACTCTGTGCAGGCGCCAGGGAGATGGGCGCGTCAGGCAATTGGACGATGCCGCGCTCCGTATATTGTGACACTTCGCTACTCCTGACAAGCATGGGCTGGGTTCGCGCGGTGCGTGCAGGAAGTGCCTGGGACGTTCCTCACCCGGTTGAAAAAGCTTCGTACCCTGAAGCTCTGCTACAACGAGCTACCTATCCTGCCAGAGGAGATCGGCATGCTGGCGTGAGTGCCCTTCGCCATCCACCCCCAGTCATCCTTTCTTCCCCTAGTCTTCGTTATGACCCCCACTGCTCCCAACCCTGTCACTTGCCCCGGACTGCTTTAAACTGTGTCAAGAGCTCCAGACTCCCATTCCCTGCTTACCCTACCCTTCGAGGGAGTCAGCGTTAAAAGACAATCTCACCAGCCTCGGGCGGCACTCCATTCCGCAGTGAACTGGAGGTCCTTGACGTTCAGACCAACTTGCTTCATTTTTTGCCAGCATCCTTCGATGGGCTCGTCAACCTGCAGGTAGAGACCCCGCCACCCCCGCCCCATCTGTCTTCAAGGTGCCCTCCCTCCCTTGTGTGTCGTCTCGGAAGCATCCCACTGCATTTGCCAACGCCCCCAAAGTGGCATCGACTTCCTCGATATGGTGTAGTGTTGTGTGCCGCTCTCCACTTCCATCCAGGTTACCACAGATAAGGGTTCCCCAGCACTAGAATCTATGTCGGCTTGCCTCTGGGTTTTGAAATGTAACTGCAGAATGTTTTCCGAAGGTGAGCACCTCATGCGACCTATTTCACGGTTCTTTGCCTCCTCGACAGCGAGCAGAGTTCCCAGTTTTTTTTAAAGTGCTGCCTAGTCCCTCTCATTGTGTCCCTCTCCGTAGAACAGCCAGTAAGAGATTGCTCTGCGGCCTCTCCCCGGCTTAGGCTTCGCAAAGCAACTGACCAGCTCAAGACTGCGTTCATGCTTTACATTGTGTACCCTGTGTGCCAACAACTGCACTTCGTTGCATCCAAGGTTAGCGAGCTTGTGCACGCACGAAGATTTAAGGCTCCTTAAATCTTCTTACCACTCCATCGGACCGCCGACTCAAGCCTGAGGAGAGTCTGGTTGGGATCGCATCTACGGCCTTCTTCGGTCTCTGCGATTTTGCCGAAGAAGCGAGTTTGCTTCTTCCAGCAACCTCCAAGGCAAGCTGCAGGCGGGGTGCCTGTTTTACCCTTTAACATCTGGGTTGCTGGTCCGCAGGCATTGTACATGTCATGTAACGCTATCGAGGTACGGCCAACGTCCTCCCTTTTCACCTCCCCTTATTACCCATCCGAGGGTTTGAGATGCACTTCTGACCTGAGGGAGACGGGTCTTGTTCCTTGGATGCCGGGGGGACGGCCCTCCTCACATGGCACGGCTATCCATCAGCCGTTACAACGCGAGTGGCATCCGGCATGAACTTGCCTGGGAGCGCCCTCTTCGCACTCTCGCTGCTGTTCCTTCATGCCACGACGAGTGCAGGAGCATTGAGCAGACGCCGTCGGATGCACCCGCATGCCCACAGCGACCCTCCACGAAACCGAGGTGGAGCTCTCATCGAGCCTCCCGCCGAAGCCGCTGGGGCATCGGAAATGGCTCTCACCAGTGTGGGGGAACCTTCACAGAGCTTTCCCCACGAGCTCCGCAGCTTCCCGAATCTCACAACCCTTGATCTAGGGCGGAACAGGTGACCTTTTTGCGTGCCCCCGCTCCCGTCTTCACTCGAGTCTGCACCATCCTGACTGTGCGCCGGTTTCACGAAGGCTGGGCGCTGGACGGCATGAGCTTCACTGCACAGCCTTCGGTGCAAGCTGCCGCAGCGGAGGCGCTGAGCAGAGTGCTTAGGGCAGGCAGCGACACCGGTCGCGTTCAATGCAGTGTGTCTGTTCTCTTGGCCAATTCGCTCATGGATCGAGAAACGGCTTGAAGCGAGCGGCGTTGCGAGGAGGTTGCTTTCCTTCGGCCGCAGCGAGCTTTCATCGGCTACTTTCGCCCCAGCGCGTTCAACTTTTCGTGAGATGGAGATACGGGAGAGGGATATACTGCGGTGAAGGGCAGAAGAGCTCAGCGAGTGCTTAGTGGGCGCTTCCGGGGGTGACTGGGGGTCGCAGTATCCCTCGTCTCGGGAAGACCCTCGGCACCATCAAAGCCTGCGAGTCGCTTTCCCTCGCCAACAACGCCATCCCAACAATACCCCCTGAGATCGGTCTGCTCCTAGCACTTGCACCTCGGCGCCTGTCATCCCTCGTACACACACACACCTTTTTATTTTTTCGTCCTCACTAAACGACTGCGCTTATGACTGTGCAGTGACGGCTAGGTCTGTCGCTGTTCCCGATGCAGCCTCAGAGATCCCTCCGTGTCTGTCCAAGCAGCCCACAAAAAGCAGCCAGATCTCTCCCTGCTCACGCTGCGCGGAGTCTTTCTCGCAAAGTGCTGAATCGCTCGGCTGCTCCCACGTGCCTTTTGTTCAGGGGGTGTGGATGGGGACTTCGCTGAGAAATTTGCAGGACGACTGACCAATCTAAAGATGCTTCAACTTTCCAGCAACAAGATCGTCAAAATCCCGCTCGAGATCCGCCTGGTAAGTTGTTTTGGCCACCACTTTGGTAGGGGGGGAGGTGCATGCTCTGCATTTGCTCGAGTCCCTTCCGCGCGCAGCGAGAACAAAAAGGGAAGCCTCTGAGCCCATCCGTGCCCTCCCTCCAGGGGGCAGTGGCGCCCGGCTGGCCTCACCTCGCACATCATGTACTCATGTGCCCTCCCTCCAAAGGGGCAGTGGCGCCCGGCTGGCCTCACCTCGCACATCATGTACTCATGTGCCCTCCCTCCAAGGGGGCAGTGGCGCCCGGCTGTCCTCACCTCGCACATCATGTACTCATGTGGCCGGCCTGCTTGTTAACATGTGAACATGCAAGCAGCGCAGTATGAGTTATCCCGGGAAACGAGTGGAACCCCCAATCAGCATTCTATCTGTGACGGAGCCTTCTGGGCCGATTTGCTGCGAGGGGACTCGGCTCGGAGGGCTCTTGACTCACCGCTGCGACCTCGTGCAACGCAGTGCCTTGCGCTGGAATACTTGGACATCTCCAACAACCAGGTGCAGCTCATGCCCAAGCAGCTGGCGGAATGCAGCCGCCTCCAAGTGCTGCGCGTCAGCAACAACAAAATTCGCATCCTGCCGCAGGTGCTCTCCATCCCACGGCTCTGGGATACGTGTCATTCCCTTTTGAGGAGACGGCTGATGCCACGGCTCTGTGCAGCTCTACACACATTTGCTGACATGGCAGGTGGTCGCGGCGGCGGGATGAGGAGGGCAGGAAATGGCATTCTTACTGGAGCTTCGCGAGCTGCATGCCGGTAACAACCACCTGTACGCCTTGGTGGGGAAGCTGTACCAGTGGACGAAGCTTCGCGTCCTCGACCTCTCCAAGAACCATCTCACCTTCATCCCCTCCTCTATTGGCCAGTGCGTGCCCAGATGGCCCTCCGTTGGCCAGTGCATGTCCTGGACTTCAGCTCATGCTGCGTCCGGCCTCTGGAGCGAGGGGCTCAGATGGCTGTGTGAAGCTCGCCTCTGTTATTGCCTCTTTGTTCCAGCGTGCCTGTCCCAGCCTGTTTGTTCCTTGCCAAGAGGCGCTTCACTTTCATCCCCTCCTCCATTGGCTGATGCACTCGTCATTGCCCGATTGTTGGCTAATACGTGTCGCGGACCTCGCCAAGAACTGCTTCGCATCCATCTCTTCCTCTATTCGCGACTGCGTGCCTTGTGGGTTTCGCCATTTCGCGAACCTTGCCAGAACTTGCCTCACACGCACCCCCCTCTTTGCACACGGAGTGTGTGGCCATGCGCAACAGCGGTGGCCACGGATGCTGCCAAGAGCAATCTCACTCTCCTCTCCTCCATTCTCCAGCGCCTTGTCCTGTGCTGTCCTTCTCAGTGCCCCTATATGCGGGGTACCATGGATGGGACATGCGCTGATGCGTGGCGATGAGTTGGGCAGGCTTCCCAAGCTTTCCTCACTCAACCTCACCCTGAACACCAACATACGGATCCCCCCGCAGGTCGGTCCCACTGAGCAGCTGCTGGCATACACACTGCTGAATATCAAACGTGCCGAGAAGAGCAGGTGGGCGGGGAGGCGGGCGGGCGGCGGATGGTGCCCTGAATGGCAGGGCGTGGGGCATCCGGACAGGTGACAGATGTTGGAACACATGCGGTGATGTCGTATCTTCAGACGATTGGTGAGCGCCCCACTTGCATCGAATAAGGCACGGGTAGTGAGAAGTGAACTCGTACAGCGGGCGTTGCGCAACGCACTGGTGGGCCTAAAGCACCTCCGTCATTAAAAGGATGCCGCAGCTATTTGAGATGACAATCATGCGTCACATGCCTTCGTCATTCAAAGGATGCCGCAGCTATTTGAGATGACGATCATGCGTCACATGCCTCTTTTGGTGCGGCTGTTTGTCACCAAATTTGACTGTTCCGTCCAAAGGAATCGTCGCATCAGGTTTGAGTTCCTGGCGACGGGGAGTTGGGGAGGTCGGCGGCGCAGGTATGCAGCACCAAATGGTTGACTCACACATGGAGCGCTTCACTTTCGTGGACCTCGAGGACGAGGATGAGAACGATCCCGAGCCAATCATGAACCGAGAAGTCGTGACACCAGAGAATTACATCAAGGATGTCTCGGACGTCACGCATTCGGTAGGACTGCGGAGCCTGCTGAGTGCTCCCTCTGACTGCCGTCCCACACGGGCCTCCACGGATTGCTGCACTGCCAGGCGGGCTTCAGCCGGGGGGAGCGTCTGGTAATCGGCTGCGATGGTGGATGGCCACGCTTCCTCCTTGGCGGAGACGCCGGGTGCTGGGCTGCAGCAGCAATGCATGCCGCCACTCGTGCCACGTTGTGGACGCATCTTCTGCTGTCGAGGATTTTCAGAGGAGCCCTCTGCTCGCCATCCCAGAGCCTTTGTACACCTCGAGGCGCCTGCGCCCTCCAACGCCGCTCGGGCAGGGCGCTGCGCTGATCGCGATCCATAGCTGCTGAGGCGGGACGCCGGGCTCCCTGCGGGGGTGTCTCGTTGCTGGGATGGCTGCCTTTCGAAGCCGACTTCCCCGATGACTTTATGGTTTGCCTTGTCATGAGGCGACGTGTGCGGCTGGGGTTGGGCGCAGAAGCCGGCAAGCCGGGATCAAATGATGCGCATCCACGAGCACGAAGAGTCCCGACAGAACTCGCGCGGCAATGATCGCGGCCGAGATCAAGCAATAGTTGTGGCTGGGGGATCGTCAACCATCAACCATCGAGACATGTTTGAGGTCGGCATGGCTTCTTCTCAAAGCCCAGCTCTCTACGCGGGCCCCCTCACTTGCTCACCTTCTGCTCTGAGGCTTCCAGACAGAGGGGGGCTCTTTTGTGGGGTCTCACAGTGTGGCATCTAGTCTTGCGAGGCCCTCTGAGGTGTGCCAGTTTCAGCCTTTATGCAGGCGTCGTACGCGGTGCCCCCATATCGCCTCCCCATATTCCTCGCATGTGGTAATGTGCAGCATTGTCGGCAGTGGGAGGTTCATTTCCACCAATGAGAGGCGCGGTGTGCCCACTTATGATGGCAAAAGAATGCTAAGGTGCTCCTGAGCAACTTGGCCATGTTTGCGGTTGAGGCTTCGCGATGCGGCGCAGGCACAGGGAGAACTTGAGAAGAAGGAGGAGTTCCAGAGCCAGGTCGATGACCTCCGTAAACGGCTCGCTGCGGTCTGTCTGCCTCCCTCACAGACCCCCCTCCAGCCTTTTGCACATCCCAAAATAAACCTTTGCAATAGCTTCAGTTGGCGGCCACTCAATTTAAGCTCCTTCCTCGATTGTTGGTGCCAACCGCGCGAGTGCCAAAGAAATTTTTCCAACCGAGCGACGTTTCAAATCTCATTACCATTTCCGTGGTGGGGATTCGAGCAGCATGCTGATATCCGCCGGAAGGTCTGTGCATGGGCCGTGCAGCGCATATCTGCGGACCTGGCTTGGGGCCTTAAAGACCTAGGCTCACACTCACAACGCATTGTGGCATTGCACTTGTGGGCAAAATCGTTCCATCACTTCCACACCACTTTGCCTGCGACCAACAGATCAATGTTCAGTGATGTAAGGGCAGGAGTCAAGTACGATCGACTATCTATAAAGCCTTTTTGACAAAAGCTGTCCACCATTTGTCAGAAATCAGTTTTTCATTGTATCAGGGTTTTATCGTGCGTCGATGCGAACCCCGGACTTGAGTCGCTGAAGCTGCAGATGGAAGATCCTAATCTCTGATTGCTTTCTTTGGCACAGAACCCGAAGCTGGTGGCGGTCGCCCTGGAGACAAAGGCTGACAAGCAGAAGCAGTTCAAAGAGTCCCTGGAGCAGACGCGCAAGATCCTGGCTCTGAAGAACATGGACTACGGCAACGTGGTCGTGCGGCAGATCGAGCGCTCCCGCACGACGAGCATCCTTAACCTGAAGTCGTGCAACCTCAAGTCCATTCCCCCCGAGGTGGCCGTCCTCCAGGACCTCAAAGTGGCGGACCTGCGCGACAACAAACTCGACCGCCTCAATGACAATATCCTCCAGCTGCCAAATCTCATTGTGCTCAACAGCAGCTACAATCAGATCCAGAACCTCAACGACTCCATCTCGCTGCCCAACCTTCGCATGCTCAACATCGCGTTCAACAGTCTGTTGGAGCTCACTCCAAGCATCGGACATCTCGAGGTCCGGGTGTCCTCCACATTCTCTCCCACCTTTTGGCCCTTCGAGGGTGCCTGGGTCCTCGAGCGAGATTGCTCTTGTGCCAGCCTGGCCGTTCTATGTGAGTCCAGTTGGACAATCGCAGCTGCTTGACTCCACACGTTGGGGAACCCTACGGACTGATCCCCACCATCGTTTGATGTTGCTTATCGACCACATATCATCCCTTGGGACCTCCGCAGATTGCTCCTCACCCGTGCGCTCCGAAAGGACTGTCCCTTTTTATTTCCTAGCAATCCTCAAGCTCCTGTGCGAGATTCTGCCGGAAACCCCCTCCACGGAGTTAAAGGGAGTGGCAAGACGCCTATTAAGGGAGACAGGGAGTCTGTCAAAGGCTAAAAGGCCTTAAAACCCTAAACCACCTAGCGCTGCCGGCAGCGCTGTGCCAAATGATTCAATCAGCCGGACGACGCACACAAGCGTCTGTGCGCCGGCCTTGGGGGGTTCTCCTGTGACGGCGTGGAGGTTAGCCGGGAGGAGGGGGCTCTCACAGAATCTGGAGCTGCTGTACGCCTCGAATAACTACCTCATGCAGCTGCCCGATTCCTTCATCAACCTGTCACTCACAGATTTGTACCTTTCCGAGAATCGATTCGTTACGTTCCCCGTGGCCATTCTCTCCATCGGCACCCTGCAGAAGCTCAGTCTGTCGTGCAACCAGATTGAGAAGATCCCGCCTGATCTCGGCGATCTGAGCGAGCTTCACTTCCTTGACCTATCCTACAACGAGATTTCGCACCTCCCGGAAGAGCTCAACGGGTTGATCAACCTCGAGCGGCTCAACGTGGCGTTCAACCCGCTCCCCGCAGACCTCCAGCCGGTGATCAGCCAGCTCACTGCACTCGTGGAACTGAACATGGACTACACTGGGGTGACCACCATGAACGTGGACATCGGGGAGCTCATCCACCTGGAGGCGCTGCAGATGCAGGGAAATAATATGGATTATCCCTTCAACCTCCTGTACGAGAAGGATGCGCTGATGCTTGTGAAATTCCACGATGTCGGGCTGCTTGAGCTGGACCTCTCAGAGGTAGGCCTGAACATCCTGCCGCCAGTCATCGGCCGCCTGGTGAACCTGACATCGCTGAACCTAGCGGACAATGACATCGCACTGCTGCCGGTGGAGTTAGGAAATTTGGCCAATCTCGAGTACTTCAACCTCGAAGGCAACCCGCTGGTGCCCCCCTTTGACGTTCTGCGGAGAGAGCCGTACGGTGACCTCGCCATCATCAGCTTCCTCAACCCGTATGTGCCGGAGTTGGACCTGACGGGCTGCGGGCTCCCGGCAGTCCCCCAGCTGCTGTTCAGGCATGCCCACTACCTCCAGGCACTTAACTTGAGCGACAACTCAATCCCGCTGCTGCCCGATACATTCAACGAGCTGCAGCTGCTGCGGTACTTGGTGCTGGACAACAACACGTTGACAGAGTTCCCTCTGGTGGTGTGCGACCTGCCCAACCTGGAGGTGCTGCACATCAGCAGGAACCAAATGGACGTCATCCCCGAGGAGATCTCCGAACTGAAGCAGCTGCAGGAGCTACTTCTGGACTCCAACAACTTGATGCAGCTCCCAGAGAGCATCCTTGACCTGCAATTCCTCGAGACCCTCGTCATCCCAAACAACTCCATCATGCGGCTGCCCGAGAACATCGGCGTCTTGAGCAACCTCAAGGTAGTCGATCTGCGCTGCAACGACATCACCGAGATCCCGGTCTCACTGTGCGAGATTGTCGGGCTGGAGGTACTCGACCTGCGCATCAACGACCTGAAGGAAGTGCCTGAGGAACTCGGCAACCTGCAGGAGCTGCGCGAGCTGAACCTGTCCAATAATAATCTGCGCAGTCTCCCCGTCAGCATTGCCACTATGGGTGGCCTGGAGTCACTGCGCGCGGGAGCAAACAAGCTAGAGTCCCTGCCATATGCGCTATGTGATATGACACAACTGGAGGACCTCCAGCTGTATGGCAACCCATTGCCAGACGTTGCATCTCCCGCCAATGTCAAGGGCAAAGACTCCACGGTGCGGCTGCTGTGCCTGCTGAAGCTCGCGTTCCTGAAGATCCAGCAGGAGCGCGAGCTGTTGGAGGAGCAGGCCAGGACCAAGAAGCGGCGGAAGGCCAAGGAGAAGGCTAAGGCAGTGAACGACCGACAGCTTCACGAGGACGAAGATGGTGCGCACCTTTGTCCTGCGCCGCTTATGCTTGAGCACAGGAGAACAACCTGTGTTGTGACTTCCCTCCGCTGATGCAATGTTTACCACCTTGTCTAAAACCCCAGGGACACCATTCTATTTCAATCTCGTACCACTGCTATCATCCCTTGCGCCAGCATCGCATTGACGCCAAAACCCACATTCATCCAATGTGTGTTGAAATATCCACGCCCTCCGCTTTTAGAGGTTATCGTGGATGAGCCACCACCTTGACTCACATCCCTGGCGGCGGCGCGCGATTGCAATCCCGATCTCAATGCTCAGCTGCTCCAATGATGCTGTTCTGGTCACACCTGCCCGCCTCCCAGAGGTGATGCGACTGCCGGACGGTCTCCAGTTTGTGTGGCCCATCTTAATGAAAAATATTGCTGGCTGAGGATTGTTAGGAAGTGACATGATATCGTGGTGGCCTTCCAAATTGGTGCGACAATTCGATGCGGGACAACTGTGACTGTTAAAACCTTGCGTATGTCAACTGCAAGCGCAGCTGTGAGCTGCTGGATGTGCCATTGGACAACTGCAGGGCCCTTGGACTATGACGAGGAGGAAGAGGAGTACGAAGAGGACGACGAAGAGGGCGAGTACGACGAGGCAGCTAGCCCGGCACCGGAGGATGATTGATAGCCGTCGATTAAGGGTCTTTATGCATCTGGAATAGTGAGGACACCCCAGCACAAATCACATGCATGTGACAGTGACAAGCACACAGAACTCAATAATGCAGACTGGGATCCCCCAAAATCGAATTTACCGACAGCATGATTGAGCAGGCAATCCGCTGATAGACGACTTGATGGCACATGTGGTTGAATGGTCAGGTACCTTTCGGATGCATGCCATGTCCTATATAATTATCAGCGCTTCATATGTTGTTGCATAAGGGAGACTATGTGAATTGGCACATCTCGTTGAATGAACGACATGAGTGAATTGGTCCACACTTGACCACTCTAACGGGTTGTTGTGTGATAATCTTCTAAAATGTAAAGGAAAATTCAATTTAACGTGATAAGGCAGTATGTACGAAAAGTGTCATTCGGCTGGAAATTAGCGTAGAAACAGACAACTGAATATGGGTTTTATCCAAGTGTGCATCCTGTAATGTAACCCTGACTGTGCAGTTTCTCCAATATTCTCCCATCTGACACCGATTGTCCGAGATGGATCGGTCTATTCAAGTGCATACAATCCCTTACGAACCCTGCTATCTTTGCATCCGATTTCACAATGATTTCTTTGCATCCGACTGAATACAGCACAGAATTGTATGCAATGGTATCTTTGCATCCATCTTCCTCCCCAACAATGAGCTCACATACATGAGAGACCTCCGGGAAATTCCGATATGATCTTATTTCTGACGACAACAGGCACTATGAGGAAGTGCGGGGGTAAATACGGTCGATATGTCCCCATATACGAATACGGATGAAATTGCACAGATTCGTTATATTCAAATTTGGAGAGGTTGGTTTTGTTTGAAGTGGATCCAAAGGTATGTGTGTGTACGCGTGGCTAAATAAAGAAGATAACCGAAAACTAACCTACAAAATCATTAGACGCTCCCAAGGGAAACGAGGGAGGCCACACAGCAGGACAACACGGAAGTATTCGCCTCATCACCCCTAAATGTCCACAAGATCACTACTACTCGCAATACCCGAGGGGTATGACTTTTGGGGCGAAAGGCTCGGCATAGGAGGCCAATTGGCAGCTGCTGGGGTCATACCAATTCATGCAATTCAAAATACACTGCGGAAAACATACACAGGGCCCTGGAAAAAAACAGTGGCAGCCGCGGACAGTGAAGAACCCGTTATGTGGGTGGGGATTTACCGTACCCAGCATATTCAAAGAGCCTATACACGAAATTGCCCAACAAACATACAAGTCACAGCATACATGAATTGCTGCAAATAAAGAAGGGCTTGTTTACATTCATATCGCCTGACCACTGGATGGGACCTACCCAACATACAACAGCCGAACGAGTAAATGCAACTGAGAGCTCAAAGTATTAATAGTCGCGAATGCTGCGCATCGAGGGTGGGGAAAATACTGTCGCCGGACCCGCTGCGCATATACAATGTACACAGCACGGCTCTAAGAAATTGCCCACAAGGCAAAGTACCAACCAGCACTGCTGGACTACCAGGTGTGTACACTAAGTGTCAACAGGGAAGCTCACTCACGCCTAAGGGGACATGGATTGTGAGGAGAACGCTGGTCACCGATCGACTGCATGATCGATATGCCACACTGCAGGTAGGCTGTACGAAATTTCAGTACTAAGCGAGAGGCACTGGGCGAGGAAGCCGTTAATGAGGTAATACAATAATGGTGGGGAGAGAGGCAGAAAATATTGGACACCTGCAGTGCCACTCAAAAACATGGTGATTGAAGCGAACACCGTAAAACCTAGACAGTGGAGCAGACGGATAGTGAGGGACGCCATAAATAGACGGCTGGGACCTCAGCTTCAAGAAGCCGGTAAAACACCCGAGGGAAAAAGGAAAGGCCAGAGAGGAGTACGCGCCGGGGAAATGGGGAGGGCAGTGGAAGTGGCACAAGTACCAAATAGAGGAGAGGGGATAAATACCCGGCCAATGGGGATACAATGGATGAATTAATGCACCCCATCCCAACCACGAGAAGGCATGACCCTAAGTCAATGTTACACACCGATGAAATCTGTTCGGGGGTGCTCTCTAAGAGCTTCTAAGACTACTTACACAATGCAGGGAACCTAGTTCAATCCTACAAAGAGATATATATTGCTGTAAGCATGGTATTATCGGAATCGGATCTTTTTAATTACTCTTTTGGTCAAGTTGCCTAACAGCCACAGAGGTGGCTACCATGTACGACAAATTTAAACTCAACCCCGAGAGCTTGCACAGCTCTCTACTTAAGGTAACTCGTCCTTACCATGCCACTTCATGTGTTCAGTCATTTGCTGACTGCCACAACCAATCAGCTGGGATCTGTCATCAGTACTTAAATGTTTCTGGCTGTCACCTCCCAAGTCTCTCATTTGAATACTCACAGATCTGCTTATGTGACTGTATAACTGAGGTCCTCCTCGATTCCCTCCAGTTATGTTCGACTGATCGAATCCTAAACGGTTTCCCACCAATTCTCTCAAGTCTGATCTGCTGTAGGTGCAGATATTCAAATGTCACATTTGAGTCAGTCACTTCTGTCGGTCACCTTTGTCAATTCTTCCAGTCGCCTGTGTCATTCAGTCATGCTGGTGATTGTCATCATTTCCGGTTGGTGACTGTCATCGTTTCTGTCACTCGTCATTCTGACACGCCTGTCTCTCGTACCGACTCGTGATGTACCCTAGTACAACTCTCCCCCCCTTTTAGGCGCGCCTACGTCCTCGCTAGGCTGTCCGGCCCGTATATACATTGTCTGAGGTTTGAGCATGCACTTGTGACAAGAGTCGAGCTACTAAGCTCTCGGTTCTTGGGTTCCGTGCCCCCCAGTCCTCGGGTCTGGGTCCCCTTCTGCTTGCTAGGTTTTCCAAAGGCCCTCACCGCCTCACGCTGCCAACGCTCAGACAGATTGGTACGATGGTAATTCCCCAGCTTGCAGGTCTTCTGCAATCTCTGCGCCCCGAAGCTAGCAGGCCTCGGTATCTTGCGGCTCCGTCGCATACGGGTAGTATTCTCAGAAGTCCTCCAGTGACCAAGTCGTGGTCACCAACCAATCAGAAACACGAGTCTGGCGGAAATGCGCTGGTCGTCTACAAAGGGGACACGTGCCGGCAAGATCCAACCACGCAAGGATACAATGCCAATGGCATATGCCCCGTCCTGTCCAGCACCTACATGGAAGAAGAGCGGAGACACAGTTTTGCCACAGCGGCACGGTTGCGGCACATAGCAGGCAGCATGAAACATCTGCAGGGACTCGTTGATGCATCTCCAGAGGTGAAAAGAGCTCGTCGATGCAGAGTTGGCGAGTCCTTTGCGTTGTGGGCCGTTGAAGCAAAGAACTTGCGCTGAGGGCTGCTGCTGGGCCACCAGTCTTCGCGTCGGGCTGCACGTGCTGGACTGTTTGCAGAGTAGCACTCGCGCCTGCGTCGTGGGCTGCTGCGGCATCAGCCATCGCGCTGGGGTGCATGTGCTGGGCTGCCTGCGGAGCATCGCTTGCACCTGCGTCCTGGGTTGCTGAGCCATCAACCATTGCGTCGGGCTGCTCGTGCTGAGCTGTCTGCGGAGCACCGATGCTGGGGCAGCTCGCTGCCGTGGGCGGCCGCAGCTCAGCGCCGCTGCTGGGGCAACTCGCTGCCGTGGGCAGCTGCAGCTCAGCGCCGCTGCTGGGGCAGCTTGCTGCCGTGGGCGGCCGCAGCTCAGCGCCGCTGCTGGGGCAGCTCGCTGCCGAGGGCGGCCGCAGCTCAGCACCGCTGCTGTGGCAGCTTGCTGCCGTGGGCGGCCGCAGCTCAGCGCCGCTGCTGGGGCAGCTCGCTGCCGAGGGCGGCCGCAGCTCAGCACCGCTGCTGGGGCAGCTTGCTGCCGTGGGCGGCCGCAGCTCAGTGCCGCTGCTGGGGCAGCTCGCTGCCGTGGGCGGCCGCAGCTCAGCGCCGCTGCTGGGACAGCACGCTGCCGTGGGCAGCCACAGCTCAGCGCCGCTGCTGGGGCAGCTTGCTGCCGTGGGCGGCCGCAGCTCAGCGCCGCTGCTGGGGCAGCTCGCTGCCGAGGGCGGCCGCAGCTCAGCGCCGCTGCTGGGGCAGCTCGCTGCCGTGGGCGGCTCAGCGCCGCTGCTGGGGCAGCTCGCTGCTGTGGGCGGCCGCAACTCAGCGCCGCTGCTGCGGGGGCAGCTCGCTGCCGTGGGCGGCTCAGCGCCGCTGCTGGGGCAGCTCGCTGCCGTGGGCGGCCGCAGCTCAGCGCCGCTGCTGCGGGAGCAGCTCGCTGCCGTGGGCGGCCGCGGCTCAGCGCCGCTGCTGGGGCAGCTCGCTGCCGTGATGAGCGGCTGCGGCTCCGTGCTGCTGCTGGGGCAGCTCTCTGCCGTGGGCGGCTGCAGCTCCGCGCCGCTGTTGGGGCATCTTGCTGTCGTGGGCGGCCGCATCAAAATTGGCTCCGGTTCCATCGGGTACCATTTGCCATTTGGGTAGAGGAAGTCCTCATACGTCCACCCAAAAGCCGCATCCATCGCACAGCAGTCAAGCGCCTCCGGCGTACTCCCTTGCGATAGTCCGCAAGTCGCGGGAGCACTGGGGCTGTGGGCCGCCGGGGCCGTGCTGCTGCAGTCTGCTGGGGCAGTATGGCTGTGGGCAGTTGATGAGGCAACACCTTTGTTGCAGGCTGCTGATGCAGCAAGACTGTGTTGGGCTGCTAGGGCAGCAAGGCCGTGAGCAGTTGAAACAGCACCGGCGTAGGCAGTTGAGGCTGCAAGACTGTGAACTGCTGGGTCAGCACGGCCATGGGCAGCTAAGATGACACCGCTGCAGGCTTCTACTGGGGCTGCAAGGCTGTGAGCTGTTGAGTAAGCAAGGCCGTGGGCAGCTAAGACAGTATCACCGCAGGCTGCTGGGGCTGCAGGGCCATAATAAGTTACCGAGTCAACAAGGCTCTCTGTCGTGGGCGGCCGCAG
>LGRX02032690.1:0-76745 GCA_001247695.2 Cymbomonas tetramitiformis | reverse complement strand
TAGTGTTCACATGCACTGCAGCTGGGCTTCCCCTTTCAACGCATTCTGTTCTCAAGCACCAACAAGCTTTGATTATTTCCACTGATGATCTGCAGTGATGCGCTGAATCCCCAACGGTCCCGCACTTTTTATACTTGCTTGAGTATGGCTGTGTGTGGTGTCCACAACACTGTGAAACGTGAAGAGTGATACAGATGGAGCTATTATTCTTGAGGCAGTGAGGGATGAAGTGGGCGCGGCAACTGTTCATACCATAATGGAGGGCATGACTGGAGTGAACACTGAGAACGCATTAAATTGTGCAACGCACCGATGTATGAGGACGCGACCGAGCTGGTGTAATCATCCCCGTCAGGTCACCCTCTTTCTACAAGGAGTATATAAAATGATCGGCAGCTATTATCATTGACCTCCGCCACCATACCCCTGTTTTACAACACACACACTTGTATTAGAACAGCCTACATGATAAATGAGCTGCCATTCAATGCTCACACATGGTCGTATTTGTTTGATATATATGCGACGTTTCATAGTCAGGGGATGTGTGGGGATTCCTCTAGTGTTCACATGCACTGCAGCTGGACTTCCCCTTTCAACGCATTCTGTTCTCAAGCACCAACAAGCTTTGATTATTTCCACTGATGATCTGCAGTGATGCGCTGAATCCCCAACGGTCCCGCACTTTTTATACTTGCTTGAGTATGGATGTGTGTGGTGTCCACAACACTGTGAAACGTGAAGAGTGGTACAGATGGAGCTATTATTCTTGAGGCAGTGAGGGATGAAGTGGGCGCGGCAACTGTTCATACCATAATGGAGGGCATGACTGGAGTGAACACTGAGAACGCATAAAATTGTGCAACGCACCGATGTATGAGGACGCGACCGAGCTGGTGTAATCATCCCCGTCAGGTCACCCTCTTTCTACAAGGAGTATACAAAATGATCGGCAGCTATTATCATTGACCTCCGCCACCATACCCCTGTTTTACAACACACACACACACACACCCCCACCCACACTTGTATGTGTGTGTCCGCGCATGGGTAGGTGGGCATGTATACGTGAGATTGTCACGTGTCCATCCAGTGTTCGTGCAATGCCGGCAGCACTTGTTAAACGCTCTGTCTCATGGGGCGCTTAGTCAAGGGATGTGTGGGGATTCCTCTAGTGTTCACATGCACTGCAGCTGGACTTCCCCTTTCAACGCATTCTGTTCTCAAGCACCAACAAGCTTTGATTATTTCCACTGATGATCTGCAGTGATGCGCTGAATCCCCAACGGTCCCGCACTTTTTATACTTGCTTGAGTATGGATGTGTGTGGTGTCCACAACACTGTGAAACGTGAAGAGTGGTACAGATGGAGCTATTATTCTTGAGGCAGTGAGGGATGAAGTGGGCGCGGCAACTGTTCATACCATAATGGAGGGCATGACTGGAGTGAACACTGAGAACGCATTAAATTGTGCAACGCACCGATGTATGAGGACGCGACCGAGCTGGTGTAATCATCCCCGTCAGGTCACCCTCTTTCTACAAGGAGTATATAAAATGATCGGCAGCTATTATCATTGACCTCCGCCACCATACCCCTGTTTTACAACACACACACACACACACACTTGTATTAGAACAGCCTACATGATAAATGGGCTGTCATTCAATGCTCACACATGGTCGTATATGTTTGATATATATATGCGACGTTTCATAGTCAGGGGATGTGTGGGGATTCCTCTAGTGTTCACATGCACTGCAGCTGGGCTTCCCCTTTCAACGCATTCTGTTCTCAAGCACCAACAAGCTTTGATTATTTCCACTGATGATCTGCAGTGATGCGCTGAATCCCCAACGGTCCCGCACTTTTTATACTTGCTTGAGTATGGATGTGTGTGGTGTCCACAACACTGTGAAACGTGAAGAGTGATACAGATGGAGCTATTATTCTTGAGGCAGTGAGGGATGAAGTGGGCGCGGCAACTGTTCATACCATAATGGAGGGCATGACTGGAGTGAACACTGAGAACGCATTAAATTGTGCAACGCACCGATGTATGAGGACGCGACCGAGCTGGTGTAATCATCCCCGTCAGGTCACCCTCTTTCTACAAGGAGTATATAAAATGATCGGCAGCTATTATCATTGACCTCCGCCACCATACCCCTGTTTTACAACACACACACACACACACACACTTGTATTAGAACAGCCTACATGATAAATGAGCTGCCATTCAATGCTCACACATGGTCGTATTTGTTTGATATATATGCGACGTTTCATAGTCAGGGGATGTGTGGGGATTCCTCTAGTGTTCACATGCACTGCAGCTGGGCTTCCCCTTTCAACGCATTCTGTTCTCAAGCACCAACAAGCTTTGATTATTTCCACTGATGATCTGCAGTGATGCGCTGAATCCCCAACGGTCCCGCACTTTTTATACTTGCTTGAGTATGGATGTGTGTGGTGTCCACAACACTGTGAAACGTGAAGAGTGGTACAGATGGAGCTATTATTCTTAAGGCAGTGAGGGATGAAGTGGGCGCGGCAACTGTTCATACCATAATGGAGGGCATGACTGGAGTGAACACTGAGAACGCATTAAATTGTGCAACGCACCGATGTATGAGGACGCGACCGAGCTGGTGTAATCATCCCCGTCAGGTCACCCTCTTTCTACAAGGAGTATACAAAATGATCGGCAGCTATTATCATTGACCTCCGCCACCATACCCCTGTTTTACAACACACACACACACACACCCACCCACACTTGTATGTGTGTGTCCGCGCATGGGTAGGTGGGCATGTATACGTGAGATTGTCACGTGTCCATCCAGTGTTCGTGCAATGCCGGCAGCACTTGTTAAACGCTCTGTCTCATGGGGCGCTTAGTCAAGGGATGTGTGGGGATTCCTCTAGTGTTCACATGCACTGCAGCTGGACTTCCCCTTTCAACGCATTCTGTTCTCAAGCACCAACAAGCTTTGATTATTTCCACTGATGATCTGCAGTGATGCGCTGAATCCCCAACGGTCCCGCACTTTTTATACTTGCTTGAGTATGGATGTGTGTGGTGTCCACAACACTGTGAAACGTGAAGAGTGGTACAGATGGAGCTATTATTCTTGAGGCAGTGAGGGATGAAGTGGGCGCGGCAACTGTTCATACCATAATGGAGGGCATGACTGGAGTGAACACTGAGAACGCATTAAATTGTGCAACGCCCCGATGTATGAGGACGCGACCGAGCTGGTGTAATCATCCCCGTCAGGTCACCCTCTTTCTACAAGGAGTATATAAAATGATCGGCAGCTATTATCATTGACCTCCGCCACCATACCCCTGTTTTACAACACACACACACACACACACTTGTATTAGAACAGCCTACATGATAAATGGGCTGTCATTCAATGCTCACACATGGTCGTATATGTTTGATATATATATGCGACGTTTCATAGTCAGGGGATGTGTGGGGATTCCTCTAGTGTTCACATGCACTGCAGCTGGGCTTCCCCTTTCAACGCATTCTGTTCTCAAGCACCAACAAGCTTTGATTATTTCCACTGATGATCTGCAGTGATGCGCTGAATCCCCAACGGTCCCGCACTTTTTATACTTGCTTGAGTATGGCTGTGTGTGGTGTCCACAACACTGTGAAACGTGAAGAGTGATACAGATGGAGCTATTATTCTTGAGGCAGTGAGGGATGAAGTGGGCGCGGCAACTGTTCATACCATAATGGAGGGCATGACTGGAGTGAACACTGAGAACGCATTAAATTGTGCAACGCACCGATGTATGAGGACGCGACCGAGCTGGTGTAATCATCCCCGTCAGGTCACCCTCTTTCTACAAGGAGTATATAAAATGATCGGCAGCTATTATCATTGACCTCCGCCACCATACCCCTGTTTTACAACACACACACACTTGTATTAGAACAGCCTACATGATAAATGAGCTGCCATTCAATGCTCACACATGGTCGTATTTGTTTGATATATATGCGACGTTTCATAGTCAGGGGATGTGTGGGGATTCCTCTAGTGTTCACATGCACTGCAGCTGGGCTTCCCCTTTCAACGCATTCTGTTCTCAAGCACCAACAAGCTTTGATTATTTCCACTGATGATCTGCAGTGATGCGCTGAATCCCCAACGGTCCCGCACTTTTTATACTTGCTTGAGTATGGATGTGTGTGGTGTCCACAACACTGTGAAACGTGAAGAGTGGTACAGATGGAGCTATTATTCTTGAGGCAGTGAGGGATGAAGTGGGCGCGGCAACTGTTCATACCATAATGGAGGGCATGACTGGAGTGAACACTGAGAACGCATTAAATTGTGCAACGCACCGATGTATGAGGACGCGACCGAGCTGGTGTAATCATCCCCGTCAGGTCACCCTCTTTCTACAAGGAGTATACAAAATGATCGGCAGCTATTATCATTGACCTCCGCCACCATACCCCTGTTTTACAACACACACACACACACACCCACCCACACTTGTATGTGTGTGTCCGCGCATGGGTAGGTGGGCATGTATACGTGAGATTGTCACGTGTCCATCCAGTGTTCGTGCAATGCCGGCAGCACTTGTTAAACGCTCTGTCTCATGGGGCGCTTAGTCAAGGGATGTGTGGGGATTCCTCTAGTGTTCACATGCACTGCAGCTGGACTTCCCCTTTCAACGCATTCTGTTCTCAAGCACCAACAAGCTTTGATTATTTCCACTGATGATCTGCAGTGATGCGCTGAATCCCCAACGGTCCCGCACTTTTTATACTTGCTTGAGTATGGATGTGTGTGGTGTCCACAACACTGTGAAACGTGAAGAGTGGTACAGATGGAGCTATTATTCTTAAGGCAGTGAGGGATGAAGTGGGCGCGGCAACTGTTCATACCATAATGGAGGGCATGACTGGAGTGAACACTGAGAACGCATTAAATTGTGCAACGCACCGATGTATGAGGACGCGACCGAGCTGGTGTAATCATCCCCGTCAGGTCACCCTCTTTCTACAAGGAGTATACAAAATGATCGGCAGCTATTATCATTGACCTCCGCCACCATACCCCTGTTTTACAACACACACACACACACACCCACCCACACTTGTATGTGTGTGTCCGCGCATGGGTAGGTGGGCATGTATACGTGAGATTGTCACGTGTCCATCCAGTGTTCGTGCAATGCCGGCAGCACTTGTTAAACGCTCTGTCTCATGGGGCGCTTAGTCAAGGGATGTGTGGGGATTCCTCTAGTGTTCACATGCACTGCAGCTGGACTTCCCCTTTCAACGCATTCTGTTCTCAAGCACCAACAAGCTTTGATTATTTCCACTGATGATCTGCAGTGATGCGCTGAATCCCCAACGGTCCCGCACTTTTTATACTTGCTTGAGTATGGATGTGTGTGGTGTCCACAACACTGTGAAACGTGAAGAGTGGTACAGATGGAGCTATTATTCTTGAGGCAGTGAGGGATGAAGTGGGCGCGGCAACTGTTCATACCATAATGGAGGGCATGACTGGAGTGAACACTGAGAACGCATTAAATTGTGCAACGCACCGATGTATGAGGACGCGACCGAGCTGGTGTAATCATCCCCGTCAGGTCACCCTCTTTCTACAAGGAGTATATAAAATGATCGGCAGCTATTATCATTGACCTCCGCCACCATACCCCTGTTTTACAACACACACACACACACACACTTGTATTAGAACAGCCTACATGATAAATGGGCTGTCATTCAATGCTCACACATGGTCGTATATGTTTGATATATATATGCGACGTTTCATAGTCAGGGGATGTGTGGGGATTCCTCTAGTGTTCACATGCACTGCAGCTGGGCTTCCCCTTTCAACGCATTCTGTTCTCAAGCACCAACAAGCTTTGATTATTTCCACTGATGATCTGCAGTGATGCGCTGAATCCCCAACGGTCCCGCACTTTTTATACTTGCTTGAGTATGGATGTGTGTGGTGTCCACAACACTGTGAAACGTGAAGAGTGGTACAGATGGAGCTATTATTCTTGAGGCAGTGAGGGATGAAGTGGGCGCGGCAACTGTTCATACCATAATGGAGGGCATGACTGGAGTGAACACTGAGAACGCATTAAATTGTGCAACGCACCGATGTATGAGGACGCGACCGAGCTGGTGTAATCATCCCCGTCAGGTCACCCTCTTTCTACAAGGAGTATACAAAATGATCGGCAGCTATTATCATTGACCTCCGCCACCATACCCCTGTTTTACAACACACACACACACACACCCACCCACACTTGTATGTGTGTGTCCGCGCATGGGTAGGTGGGCATGTATACGTGAGATTGTCACGTGTCCATCCAGTGTTCGTGCAATGCCGGCAGCACTTGTTAAACGCTCTGTCTCATGGGGCGCTTAGTCAAGGGATGTGTGGGGATTCCTCTAGTGTTCACATGCACTGCAGCTGGACTTCCCCTTTCAACGCATTCTGTTCTCAAGCACCAACAAGCTTTGATTATTTCCACTGATGATCTGCAGTGATGCGCTGAATCCCCAACGGTCCCGCACTTTTTATACTTGCTTGAGTATGGATGTGTGTGGTGTCCACAACACTGTGAAACGTGAAGAGTGGTACAGATGGAGCTATTATTCTTGAGGCAGTGAGGGATGAAGTGGGCGCGGCAACTGTTCATACCATAATGGAGGGCATGACTGGAGTGAACACTGAGAACGCATTAAATTGTGCAACGCACCGATGTATGAGGACGCGACCGAGCTGGTGTAATCATCCCCGTCAGGTCACCCTCTTTCTACAAGGAGTATATAAAATGATCGGCAGCTATTATCATTGACCTCCGCCACCATACCCCTGTTTTACAACACACACACACACACACTTGTATTAGAACAGCCTACATGATAAATGGGCTGTCATTCAATGCTCACACATGGTCGTATATGTTTGATATATATATGCGACGTTTCATAGTCAGGGGATGTGTGGGGATTCCTCTAGTGTTCACATGCACTGCAGCTGGGCTTCCCCTTTCAACGCATTCTGTTCTCAAGCACCAACAAGCTTTGATTATTTCCACTGATGATCTGCAGTGATGCGCTGAATCCCCAACGGTCCCGCACTTTTTATACTTGCTTGAGTATGGATGTGTGTGGTGTCCACAACACTGTGAAACGTGAAGAGTGGTACAGATGGAGCTATTATTCTTGAGGCAGTGAGGGATGAAGTGGGCGCGGCAACTGTTCATACCATAATGGAGGGCATGACTGGAGTGAACACTGAGAACGCATTAAATTGTGCAACGCACCGATGTATGAGGACGCGACCGAGCTGGTGTAATCATCCCCGTCAGGTCACCCTCTTTCTACAAGGAGTATATAAAATGATCGGCAGCTATTATCATTGACCTCCGCCACCATACCCCTGTTTTACAACACACACACTTGTATTAGAACAGCCTACATGATAAATGAGCTGCCATTCAATGCTCACACATGGTCGTATTTGTTTGATATATATGCGACGTTTCATAGTCAGGGGATGTGTGGGGATTCCTCTAGTGTTCACATGCACTGCAGCTGGACTTCCCCTTTCAACGCATTCTGTTCTCAAGCACCAACAAGCTTTGATTATTTCCACTGATGATCTGCAGTGATGCGCTGAATCCCCAACGGTCCCGCACTTTTTATACTTGCTTGAGTATGGATGTGTGTGGTGTCCACAACACTGTGAAACGTGAAGAGTGGTACAGATGGAGCTATTATTCTTGAGGCAGTGAGGGATGAAGTGGGCGCGGCAACTGTTCATACCATAATGGAGGGCATGACTGGAGTGAACACTGAGAACGCATTAAATTGTGCAACGCACCGATGTATGAGGACGCGACCGAGCTGGTGTAATCATCCCCGTCAGGTCACCCTCTTTCTACAAGGAGTATACAAAATGATCGGCAGCTATTATCATTGACCTCCGCCACCATACCCCTGTTTTACAACACACACACCCACACACCCACCCACACTTGTATGTGTGTGTCCGCGCATGGGTAGGTGGGCATGTATACGTGAGATTGTCACGTGTCCATCCAGTGTTCGTGCAATGCCGGCAGCACTTGTTAAACGCTCTGTCTCATGGGGCGCTTAGTCAAGGGATGTGTGGGGATTCCTCTAGTGTTCACATGCACCACAGCTGGACTTCCCCTTTCAACGCATTCTGTTCTCAAGCACCAACAAGCTTTGATTATTTCCACTGATGATCTGCAGTGATGCGCTGAATCCCCAACGGTCCCGCACTTTTTATACTTGCTTGAGTATGGATGCGTGTGGTGTCCACAACACTGTGAAACGTGAAGAGTGGTACAGATGGAGCTATTATTCTTGAGGCAGTGAGGGATGAAGTGGGCGCGGCAACTGTTCATACCATAATGGAGGGCATGACTGGAGTGAACACTGAGAACGCATTAAATTGTGCAACGCACCGATGTATGAGGACGCGACCGAGCTGGTGTAATCATCCCCGTCAGGTCACCCTCTTTCTACAAGGAGTATATAAAATGATCGGCAGCTATTATCATTGACCTCCGCCACCATACCCCTGTTTTACAACACACACACACACACACACACACTTGTATTAGAACAGCCTACATGATAAATGGGCTGTCATTCAATGCTCACACATGGTCGTATATGTTTGATATATATAATAATCATATTTTCAATACACGTATATACATCCTTATATACACCTTGAAAATAGATACAACTGCTTGAAACCAAGAATGTGAATGTGGAGTACACACTTATAATAAACTGTAAAGTATTTATACAGAAGATGATGCACATATTAGAATATCGCTAAGAAAATTATTGCAGCCTATCCAGCAACTATTTGGATATAATCATAATCATATAAACACCCTTGATTGGGAAGGGGGGGGGGGGTGTGGTTTATAGCCCCTCAGCTCATCACACTGGTGGTAATCTCCACAGTATATTTAGTTTATTTTTACATCATTTTCTTCTCCTCGTGAAGCACTGGCATTTAGCATCTGTGCGTAAACACATAGTTACAGCTATAACCAATATGCACGCGAGCTTCCATCTTCGATACATGTGCTCTCATCTCTCTGTATATGTGATTAAAGTCATATAGGTATGTGCCTAGTTAGTTAGTTAGTTAGTTAGTTAGTTAGTTATTTAGTTAGTTAGTGTGTGTGTGTGTGTTTGCGTGTGCGAGTGCCTGTGTTTGTGTGTGTGTCCGCGCATGGGTAGGTGGGTATGTATTCGTGAGATTGTTACGTGTCCATCCAGTGTTCGTGCAATGCCGGCAGCACTTGTTAAACGCTCTGTCTCATGGGGCGCTTAGTCACCCCGAAAAAGTCAAAATGCAATTCAGGTGAAAAACGACAAGTGAAAATACAAGGACGCGTCCTTCTTCCGGAATAACACCGCACCCCTCCCCGACAAGTGAAATAACACAACGGGCCCCGGAATTTTGAAAATATACTTTAGTCTCCCTTTGTTAAAAAATGCACCGACACCTCCCCGTAAAAGTCAAAATGCAATTCAGGTGAAAAACGACAAGTGAAAATACAAGGACGCGTCCTTCTTCCGGAATAACACCGCACCCCCTCCCCGACAAGTGAAATAACACAACGGGCCCCGGAATTTTTGAAAATATACTTTAGTATCCTTTTGTTAAAAAAATGCACCGAGGCCACTCCGAAAACGTGAAAATACATATCAGGTAATAATTTACAAGTAAAAATACAATTCCTTCCAAGGTTTTTACCGATATTAACCAACTACCGAATTCATACTTCTTGTTCAAAGCGAAAGAGTGGAAATACAGAATTATTGATGTATTTATAGGTGAAAATACAATGTTTTTCCATGTCTCGGGGAAAATATAACAAGGACAACCCCCGTCACCAATGACAGCAAATAAGAAACTGATATTGAGAGAATATGAAATCCGTGATAATTCTTTATAAAATATAACATTATTGTCATCGATGACGATATTTCTAGGTGCTGAAAAAACATTATTCTTTTATACTTTATTTATAAAGTATACAAACTTTGTCATCGATGACGATATTTTTAGGTTGTATGAAAACATCAAGTTATAACAACAAGCTTGTCATCGGTGAAAATATATATACATGTGTAAAGTCCTCTCACGTATCAGTCTCCGATGTCAACAATATTAGAGTATTCAGTATTTATTCTTATTTATTCGTGAAAGTACAAACCTCTTTTCAATTCTAAGTGAATATATAACAGGACTTTACCCGTCAGCCATGAAAGCGCACGACCGAACCTAAAACTATGATCACACAGATTCCTTGATATTTATTGCTGAAAGTACAAGCTATTTTCAGACTAGCAGCTTAGCTACTGCTAAGAAAAAAAGGGAAGCTAAACGCTTCAAAATGAAAGTTAAAAAAGCTCACTCTCGAATTTGCTGTCGCTGTCAGAGTTTGTAAACATAAAGAAAGCGAAATATTTTAAAGTCTGTTAAAGTCTTTAACGCAACGCTGATTAGGACCAGTCCAGTTTCAGATTAGAAAGTCACCTGGAAGAATCTTTAAGATATAATCTTGCAAGACTCCTTTAAGAAGCGCTACTATTTTGGCTATTGTTAATTAAGCCGCACGTCGCAATGAAACGCCTGCGCAATTAGCTGATACTAATAAGCTAGCGAAATAGTATCGATTTAGGAATGGAGTTTTTCACTGACTCTAGTTCCTGAATCCAGAATCACATAGAAGAACATATATTCTATCCTGTGCATATAGAAAGTACATTAGATTCAGATTCTGAGCACACGAGTGGACTTGAATGCACTCAGGTTTGTACTGAGTTGCAGTTGTCCAAACTTGTTTCATTCTGACATCACTACTTACTTTGTAGAATAACGCATACAATGGTATAAACCATCCACATATATATTGACATCATACTTGTGGTTTCATACCATTATGGCACATGCGATACTCATGATTCATTGAAGAATTATGACTCTTTGAAAACTCATTCTGGACTGTTTAGAAGTCTGTCGCCTTGTCCATTAGGCCACGAGGCCCTGGGAGAAGCCACGGCGGGACTCGAACCCGCAATCTACAGATGATTTCCGAGCGCACTAACCAACTGCGCTACACATCCTTCATTCGCATTCTGGAAAGTTACAGAAGTTTCAAATTAATGGTACATAGCCATCAACAAGTCACAATCCTGTCGGCATTGAAATGACACATTAATCATTCATACTTCTTTAACATGACAAGTCCCTGAATAGTGTATGCCCCCCAAAAATGGACACCATTGAGATATGTGATCATGTACTGAAGTGATTCATATGCACACATATCACTAGGCGATGCCATGTTCTAGTCACAATGAAATGACATTCCGGACAGCCATTCATCAAGGACGGAAATACAGCTCGTAGTAAGTTGTTGTCACTGCAGACACCGAATCTGTGAGCCGTTACGAGAGTAGAGAAATGATATTCATATTCTTGATTGAATCTCCATTAGCTTCGATACCAACCTTGGCTTCGGTACCATCACTGGTTTCGTTGTTCATTATGAAAATCATTATCCAGAAATATTGTCTAAGTTGGGCACACTGTTGTGACCCTGAACCGACAATGTATATGGGCTGCAACCCAAGAACTGCATATTGAATCATAGTGAATTGACATTGGCATTTGACAACATCTAGCATACGCCACATTCAGAGCGTCAGGCATGTTGCCTGTCCGACGTTGAGAGCATCGGTATTCATATTGGCATTGCTACCTTGAAGGAACTTGTTCGATAAATTATCTCAGTCCTCTCTGACTTTCCATCAGAGCCATTTTTCACATGACATAATAACTGAATAGCATTCTCCATCACCATCTGATTGGTTTGATACACCTCTTTTTAAAGGGGGGGGAAGGAGTATAGATTCATTCATCGTCTTCATACAGCTGCCAAAAATTGATTTACATCTTTGTGATTTTGCTTGGAAGATTAAATAGAGAAATCTTATGAAAAGTTCCAGCATCTGTGTATAGCAGTCATAAAATTTGATGGCACGGTACATCTTATTGGTTCAAATTCCGATTGAAACATCAAATAAAGTCTTTGACTTACTGAAACATGAAGTTCATTATGAAGAAATCATAGATGCATAATTCTCCAGCTCTATCATTCTATCTGAAGGGCACTGGCATAGGAGAATGATGGGTTTTTTGTTTTGATATTGAAATGTGAATAAGCTATATTGTAAGCTTAAGACCATTGCTTTGACATCAACAGCCTGAGATGCTGATTGTCGGATTACAAGAGCTGAAGGATTCGTTGAATCAGCCTTGGTAACGTGTGTTTTGATTGATGAATGGTTAATCCACGGTTTCCCCCCACATCTAGAGAGGCTAGCGCACAAGTCGTTGTCAGTGTCTGAGGGAAGCAGCTGAGCCAAAGGATTTCAGGTATGCCATTCAGGCATCGAATTCCATAACAGCAACACTTAAGACCAAGAGAGAATAAGAGCCGAGTGAGTGAGATCCGGCGATCCTCTCACACTGTTCTCCGCTCCAGCCATCTGCCGTCATTCCTTTCAGGTTCATGACAAGATAATTCACCAAAGTCATGCACCAGTGCATGCGTCAAATGTATAATTTGCACAGTTTGTGTCCGTATGCAGCCCCATCTCGAGGTGAAGCAGCCAGACAGCAACTCGAGACCAACAACAAGCCCTCCTGTCTTCGGATATCTTGGGCATTCTCATATTTCCAGCTCCCCTGTGGTGAAGGAAGCACCATGCCTGTGCCAAGCCGGGACGCTGTTCCTCGAATCCCGCACACCCGAGGCGAGGCTTACGAGACAGTGACCTTTGACCTGTGGGGCGTCAACCCCTTATCAAATCCTGAACACTTGTTTAAATAGAGGCCATGCAGGCACTACAAAGGATACCCGACCTGACTGTGGACTACGCACACAGCACCTACCAGCTATACAGAAGACTCAGACAAGAAAAGCAAGAGGAGGAAATAGATAAAAACCACCCAGTGTAAATTGTCCCTTTAAGACCGCCACTTGTGGCGGTCCGGCCCAGAGTAGGGCCGGGGAAATTAATTTACTCATACGCCCGACGGGCGTGGTTTTTTCTTTTTCTTTTCTTTTTCACTTGTTTAAACCGAAATAAATTTAACATGATGCAACTTAGGTGGGATTACGAGTTCCACAAAATCACATTGTCTACGTATGTTGAAGGCATAACTGCCGCATATGGTCACGATAGGTCGTAGCTTCTGTAACATTGTGGCTTCTGAGTCAATAAGCTGATAGCCGATGACTTTGGCCAATGATTGCCGACCGAATAATACTAATTAGGGCTGCATCCCAAGAACTGCAGGGTTACATCCCCCCCAAAAAAACTGCAGGGCTGCACCCCAAGAACTGCAGGGTTGCATCCAAAAGAAAACTGCAGGGCTGCATCAAAAAACAACTGCAGGGCTGCATCCCAATAACTGCAGGGCTGCATCCCTGAAACTGCGGGGCGTCATCCCCTAATCAAATGCCCTGCACTTCAGATCTGATTCCGACCTCAGAATCTTGTATCAGGAGCGGGAATTGATCCTTCCTTGCTGAGGTGTAGTGAGCCTTGTACAAATCATACCCTTGCACAGATACGCAAAACAAGCGAGCACAATATCTGTGGATGATAAAAGCTGCTAAAACTGCCTTGCCGGACCGCGGTGTGTCATTCGGGTCTTACGGCCAGTCACTCTGAAATACGAAACGCAGCGTCACTCTGAAATACGAAACGCGAAAGGAGTTTGCATTTGGGTGAGGAATTAAAGAGGACTGTGAGTACTTAATGTCCCTCCGATATCTTAGAAGTGTTAATGGCACTCAACATAAGCAGCGCATTCTCCGACTGCATTAAAATAAACCTCCATTCGACCGTTGAAACGCTCCCCGTTTCGACCCTTACGAAGAACTACCCTATTCTCTCTTTTATATGGAAGTGCCTGTTGCAGGAGATATCCGGAACCACATCAGGAGAATCCAACGCCTTACTCACCTTCATACCTAGAAAGCCATGTTGTCTCGAGGGAAGTATATCAGAATGCTAGAGGACCACAATGTTCCTCCCACCAAGGATATCTCAAAATTCACGGCTAAAGCTTATACAGCGGCCAGAAGCAGAGAACTCTTGGCGTCTTGGGCCTTCAAGCTTCACCCGCACGGTCACATAAGCTGGGTGTTACCGCCTCACCTGACTGCCCGTACTGCCAAACAGGAACCAAATGCACCTTCTCTCACATTCAACTGGAATGCCCGGGCCCGGGTAACTCGCTTGTTTACCTTAGAGGAGAACAAGATGACGAACTCAGAAAACACGTGGCGGCTGAGCTTACAGAGGAACCAAAGCTGCTGAATCCAGGGAAGGGCTCCTCCTTCATTGACATTTGCTCCGAAACTCTTTTTCCACTTGCTGACCTCCGCGACGAGATGAAGCGGGAGCTTTACCTCCAAGCATTGCCTGAATCAGGAATGTACCGCCCATCCGCTTCCAAGAAGGGGACCATTGCTGTGACAGCACTTCCGGATGTAAACACTCAGAGCGGCAATAATGTGTACCCTGAACTCCAATATGCTAGGAAACAAGAGTTTTGGAAACTCCTGTCGTGGCACTATCTCTCAAAGAAAGAATTTCTATCACCGCTCTCACGATATGCCACACGCGCGCACGACATCCATACAACACTTAACGCGTGCAGAGACGAATCGGGTGACCCCAAAAACTGCTACAGTAGTCTCTCAAATATAAGAATATCCGATTATAAGAAACTCGCCCCGGAAGAAACTCAAAAATCGCTTAGAATACTTGCCCCAAACTTTTTTTTTTGGTCATATTCTTAAATTTCGACCTGAAAAAAATTTAAGAATATACAGGGCAGACTTCTCGAGGGGTATTCTTATTTTCATAACCGGTTTTGCATGTTTAAGAATAAACCCCCGATGTTGAATGTATAGATTGATATCGACTTGAATTGGGTGATGCAGGAAATAAACCCAGATTGGGACGTTGTGTCCGAGTGCTCCAGGAAATGGAGGAGTACTGTACGTTGCACCTTTATTCCTAACATGCTAAAGGGTGCAACCAATAATGCTCGCAATGTAATATATTACTACATTTAATCTGGCAAAATGATACAGTATATAAGCCAAGCAAAGAGTGCCGCGCTAGATATTATGTGTTGCAAGGCAAGCAATGCTGTAAAGTGTCACTGGGCAGTAATAAACACCCGCGATAAATGGTTGTAGGTGTAGGGACCTGTATCGGGACCTGTTGTGAAGGGGGCTCTGCCAGTGTTGGGGTATGTAACACGGACTTGATCACCGAGCTGCGCAACTCTTCAAATTGAGACTGGCTAATTAATCCATCAGAGAAATCCTCTTTCAGAAGCCGAAGCCTCTTCCGTGTCTGGTCGTCCATACTTTTATAGTGATTTTTTACAAGTAAGACACGCTTTATTTTGTCGATTCAAACTTAAGGCAGCCGCAAATTTCGAATCGCGAAATTAAGAATAAATGGGGCGATCGATATTTGGTCGAATTTTAGGAATATTTATGCCCTTTTCCATGTTTAAGAATATATTGGGCAGATTCGCCCAATATGGATTATTATCACGACCCACGTGTTAAGAATTAAATTGGCGAAATTCTCAAAATCTTTAGAATATTCACCCCACACCTGATTCTCCGACATTCTTATATCCGAGAGACTACTGTACGCCATTAGAAGAAGCCTTCTTGACATCATCATTGACGACCGTGGACTTAACGAGAATGGATGTGAACTGTTGTGTAACCCGCTGAACTCACACCCTAGGATCCATTCGAGAAGATGTATTCCTTCAGACCAGATGAAAGCCGCCCTTCGGCCCTTTTGTGCAAACGGCAGGATCGGTTTCGATGGACTTGCATATCGATGCCTACGTCGACCCTATCACTAATATGGGTAGGAATGTTTATGGGAACCCCCCGTTTGACGGCAAGGAAAGATTCTCGAATTCAGCGGTCATGGCTACCTTAGAACTCGGCCACCGTGCAGCAAACACTGTACCAGGATTTCGAGGCATCTGGATCCTCCCACTCTCTCCAAAAAATCAAGAAAAGTGGATTTCTAAAGGATTTAAAATGGTTTTCAGATTTCCTCATAACACCATTCCTTTCATCCCACACGGCTACTGGACGGGAGATGACCCATATGTTCTTCCGGGCGGAGGATGTTACAGTGATGACTTCTCAGATGTTTGGATTATTGCTATTGATAGCCCTCCGAGCCAAGACTTTCCTGCTCATGACTGGAGTGGGACGCAGAGAAAGGTTGCAAGATGGTACATCAATGTCCTTCCTGAGAAGAAGATCACCGAAAGAAGACTGAATTGCACAGGAGTTGACTCCGAGATTTGGCAGGAAGTCCTGAGTGAAAGGAAGTCTGTCATCCCCGACACTCTTTGCCCGTGGCTTCTCCCGCAGGAGACTCAGCAGAGTGCCCACCCAATAGATTACTACGGAGGACACTATGACACGTCCTACACGAACAGGGACAACAAACCATTTGTAGGAACTGTCACATGGCCCAAAGAACTCACATTGATGGGATATCTTCCCAAGCATTTTGGACAGGTTCTTAGCACCATAGGGGTCCACCAGAGAAGACTGAAGCCTCTCCTACTAAAGAAACTTTCCAGGCTGTGCAGATGCCACACTCGCGTTAGACGAGACGCCTTCCTTAATGGCAATGCTAGAGTCGAGAACCATGGCCCTCTCAGAACCACACTTAGTCATATTACTGGTATAACAGAATAAGAAGCTGTTGAAAGAGCAAACAAATAAAATAAAATATAAAATAAAATAAAGACACCATTTGATTGGTGTGGGCTGGATTCTACAAGGGAGCCATTCCCTTTCCACCCCCCCACCGCTATTTAGGATTATGATCTATTTGGCACCTACGTACGTATAGAGCAAGTAACTCGGTCTACATTTCGGTCGGCCGTCCCCTTACTGAAGTCCTACGGCAGGAACTAAACGGTATTCCTGTACTGCAGATGCTAGCAGGCACGATCTCAACCCCGACTTCGGTTACAGGAGGGAGTTGCCCCACCCGGTTAAGCAGCCTAAGGATCAGTTCGGGCGGTACAGGATTACTTTAAACAGGCAGGTAGTAGAGCGGCAAACACGGCCATCATACTTCTACGCGGTGTCGAGGGTGCTGTGGGATCCCAAGCAGTCCTCGTATCAGAGATCAGGTTCTTGAGATCTAGGGTAAGAAGTTGCCCGCGGCCCCACGGGTCCTCTGGATCCACTCACCGCAAATTCAACACTGGTTCCGCCGCTGAAAAAACCTTCATGGGAAAAGCGGCTATTACGATTGACGTGTTGGCACCAAATAAAGTCTGTGAGATTAGCAAGACGTGCGATTCCTCGAAAGCGTTCGTTTCGTGATGCCCTTCCAACAGCGAATAAGGTGACTGATACATGTGTCTCCACTGTCTCGGGTACTTATCTATCATAGACTCTGAACATAGATCACCCTTCAGGGCTAAGTGAAGTCGAACGCTGCAGGGATACGTTCGCCTGCTTATCTACAGCAGGCACCGATTCTGAGCGTTTGCGATGCTCCTCTTTGCTCCATGTGAACGACCTTCTTGCCTTCGAGTGCGTACGATTTCCCTTGTCGCCAGTGCTGCCCTTGGCTCGCTTCTTTCCTGTGGACTTAGGTGCTAAGGCCATACAGGATGTGGTCGCGGCTGGTGTCACTGGGTCTGCCTCCCTTGTTTTAACAGGAGATGAGCCAGGTAATACCAGGACATCTGAGTTCTTCTTCTGCGAGGGTGTTTTCGCGCGTGGTGCTGTGCCTTCTGTTGGCTCTTTGCCTCTTTTTTCAGATTGCTTGTCAGCTCTGCGCGATGCTCGGAGATTTTTGCGCCTGAGCGTTCTCGCACTGGGGCTTTTCTTTTCCTTGGCTCCCAAACGCTCTGCGCACTCAGATTTATCACTTTCCTTTTATGCGATGAGTACTCTCTCTGCTGTGGTAACTACTGCAGCTGATTTCGCTTCCACTAGCTTGATTGACTCGAGCAGATTTTTCGACAGTAACTGTGAGTCGGAGAGTTTCGATGGGAGCGATTCCACTGCACGACAACTGACAAAGTCACTCGAAAGCGTGGCATAGTTCCCCTTCGAGATTTTCAGCAAGTGTAAGACTGATGCTGCGCTGCTTAACACCTGACGCAATTGTATCTCGAGACTCACAAAAATCGGTTCAGACGGCTGATTTTTTCGACTAGACTTCTTGGCCATACTGAACGCTGCTCGTCGCATAACGCGTATCAAAATACACCTGAGAAATACAGTAATAAAGGCATATGAACGAAAAAATTGCCACTCATTATCATAAAAATTATCGCAATAATAACACAATAAAGGCGGCTGGAATTTTTCGGAGGGGTGCATGCGTTGACCGCGTTCGGAGAAGTAAAAGAGCAAACATGTTTATTCTTTAACCTCCTGAATGATCTTTCATCTCTACCCTTTCTTTTCTCTCAGATGAATAATTAATTAACACCTCCTCCCCCCTCCCCCTTCCTCCCCTTTTGGTAGGAGGGCCCCCCCTCCTCTTCGCTTCCTCCACCCCCGCCTCTCCCCCGCCTCGTTTCCGCCCCTTATTTCCATCACACATGCAGCCTCGCTCCACCGCTCCACCTCCTCTGCTGCTTCTCCGCCGGCACGACCTTTTAGCGCTCTGCGTAGTTTTGCCTTGCCGCGGTTTCCTAGGTTGACATGACCTAGATGAGCCTTTCGGGGCGCGCTATGAGGATGATTCCAGCTCCCTCTGTTCTTCAGTTACCTGCTTGCAGGATTACAACGGACTTATGACATTGTCATTATTCTCAGCGTAAATGTTATATTATTATTAAGTATGTCACAGTTGGCGTGGTTTGAGAAGGGACCTCTGAAACAGCGGATCGACAAGGAGAAGGAGTCAGAGGCCTTCAAGGAAGCCGCGAAGGCTCACGAGAAGTCACCCAACTATAGTCACAGATGAACAAAAGACGCTCGTTGATAATATGGCGTCATGGATGAAACGGCTGAACGAAGTTGAAGCTCTAGAGCACGAAAAGTCACAAAGGGAGTCCGAAAAGTCACAAAGGGAGTCCGAAAAGAAACGAGCTGAACTTGCACTTGAGGAGGCACTAAAACGAGATGCAATTGCAGAGTTGCACCTTACAGCAGCACGTGGTACGATAGTTTCTTCCGATCACTACGCTAGAGATTTCACGCAAGAGAAGCACGATTTGACCTTTTCACGATAAGCTGTGTGAAGCTGTATAGATAAGTCGGCGTGTTCCGCTTCGTTGAAAGTTGCGCATAGGCTCGTATGTTTTGTTTTGGTCTCGTGTTGCGCTTATTATGATGAAACGAATAACAGATACCCCGAAGTATATAGATCGGGTACTAGGTTTCGGTCTACGGGTGACGGTCACCCAGACTACTCGAGGAAGTGGCAGGTGGCAGCTGATCGACCGTATATAAGTATACTGGAGAATTGCAAGGCATGGTATCGATATTCAATATTTTCGATACCATCGATATTTCGATTACTTTTGGTTTAGTGATAGGAGTTTGGTACATATCGAAATATTTAATATTGATTGATACCCTTGGACCACTTATTCGGAATCAATAATCTGCACACACTAGGGGAGCACGGGACATGTCGGGCGGTGGTGGTGGTGGGGGGGTCTACCCCCTGGACCAAAGCGGAGTCCGGGGGAGGGGGGGACGACTCAAAATATACGAGTTTGCTAAAATTCAAGTAATCGGGGCTGTCTCACAAACGTATAACACCGCACACACAGCCACATAGGCCTTTGCGTGCATCACCATCGGGGCGGCGGGAGCGCCCCATGGGAGAAGGGGCGGGGTGGGTCGCCGATCCCCCACGAGCCACAACCGAAAATGAAACTTATAGGTCCCCAACGACCAGAACTCGGGTCTGGGGGGTGGGTGCCGACCCAACGGCCAAAACTCAGGTGGGCAGGGGAGGTTGCTGACCCCCTCCCCCCACGACATATAATCGAGTCTAGGGGTGGCAAGTTCAATGCCCTGTGCCCCCATAGGAGCAAAGTGTGGGCAGCCTTGATCGAATACCCCTTGGGGACTTATTCACATTGATCGAATACCCCTTGGGGACTTATTCACATTGATCGAATACCCCTTGGGGACTTATTCACATTGATCGATACCTATAGGTCACTTATTCATATCGATCGACCAATTGAGCATTCCATGATGATGGCATGCTTCAACGATGGAGAGTTATAGACATATTGGATTGTACTGTATTATTCAGTATTCATCCATTATATCATTGCCCTTGGTTTATTGCCTTTCTTGTGATATGCACTCATCAAGCCATATTGATATATCAACATATCGACAAGTGCAAAATAGTGTTCACTTATTGTTAATTATTGATTAGCATGACACACTTATTCATATCGATCGATAATCAACATCCCCCTTTGAAAAATATTGTTATTTATTGATTTGGACACCGTGCTTATTCATATCGATTGATATTCATTCGAAACTTATCGAAAAATATCGATACGGCCGAAAACTTCGATATCATGCCTTGGGGAATTGCATTCTCTGCTGGAATAGGCAGTGTGACTGTCGTTCCTTAGGTTGTACTCTATACTCCGTATAGTACAGGGTGACAATCTGTAGGGTTTCGGCTTAAGCCGGTAGCTTCCGTTTTATCCGATACACTGTTTGAGAGAGTGAAAGCATTCTGAGTTGTTGACCGTATCCACAATATATAGCCGAAGCTATATATATCTGACATTCTCCATCACATAAGAAAACACAACTCACTACTCACCGACCCACTGAAACAGTTTTCCAAAATCGGTGGCACCACACGAACGTCACGAATATATGTTTTTTTAACAACGACTACATAACACGAGTGAACACTGACCCTGTTAGGGCTGCCACCATTGCCCTGCTCGGGACCGCCGTCACGGAAGATACTGCAGTATTGTAGAAGGGCCTTCCCTGGTTTTGGCTTTAGGAGTTTAGGTTTCCTTAGTGGGAGGATATACCCACCCGCCCCGCTCCCGCTCCCCTTCCCCCAACTATATCCTCCTTCATCGGCATTTCCTTGCCCCCAAGCTCCGGACGTTCTTGCCCACCACCATAGTCCCCCCCACCACCGCCGTCCCGCTCACGGCGGATTCTCCGCCAACATGAGTTTTTAGCGCAGTAGTTTTCTTGCATAGCTTTCTCTTGCTGCGGTTTTCTTTTCACCTTGACGCGATGAGCCCTTCGAGGTGCGCTATGATAGTAGGATGGCCCCTTATGATTGCACTTGCTCGCTCTGCAGGTTACAACACTCCTAGGACGTGGTCCTAAACTTTTAAGGTTATCGGCGTAAATGTAAATTATCATAATTATTTTTGGTTCTGAAACTACCCACTACTTTGGATAAACATATTCCGTCAATATGGATGGCCTAGTTGAACTCAACACCAACTACGCACCCCTAGGTATACACCCCGCTCGCACTTGTTGTCGCGACTCCCCTTACTTGGGAAGCAGCATATCCCAACAACGAAAGTTATTATTCAAGTTGCTACCAAAATGATATGTAGCATTCTGCAATGAAACAAATCGAGTTACATTGATAGTTATCTTAGTATCTTAGCCACAACCACGTTGGGTTGAAAGGTTGTAAGATGACGATGCTCAAGACAAAATTCAACACACCATATTGCACAAGTGCCTAGATAATTGTTCACACCAGACGGGAATGGATATGTGCTTTCATTGAAAGGGTGCTTCGGTTGAATACGCTAGACCGCAAAACTATGCTACATTAAACAAAGAGCGCCGTCGAGCCTTAAAAGGCTTGAGTTTATACAATCGCTGATGTTGACAGTTGGGTCATGAGTTTTATTCAAGCTTTGTGTCACAAAATCACTATTTCTGCTTGTGGTACAAGGGAACTGGCTTGAACAAGGATAAAAACACAAGGACAAAATTTCAAGACAGCCTCGAGTATGCTCCCTACACTCAGAGCTTTGCAAGACGGGCTCCTGCATCTATGCGGATTGTTGTGCCGTTCAGATAGGTATTTTCAATTATGCTGGTGACCAAGTGAGCAAACTCCTGGCCTTGACCAAACTCCTGCATAGCTCACACAATTTCATGTCAAAGCGAGGCAGAAGATCATCATCAGTAGGCATACCAATAGGCACGAAGGTGTCACCTGAGGAAAGGCTATTCCCTTTTTTATGCCTAGCTGCACACTCTCGGCAGCGGCCGTCATCAACGGTGTTTCAAAGCTACCAGGGGCGATGGTCATAACACGGATGTTGTGGCGTCCAAGATCTCTTGCCATGGGTAATGTCATTCCAACGACACCACCTTTCGCCGCACTGATAGACACACCATCACGCTTAGGGAAACAGATACTTGATATTAGGAATTCTAAGGATTTGCTTGGTTGCACAAGACTGGAACACTCTGGAACAGACTGGAATACTCGTCTTTTCTCCTGTTCCCTGATTTCCTCGCGAGTTGCCCAATACCCCCCTTGCTAAGTTGAGTGAAAGGCACAACGCCCCTCACAAGTGCTAGTCACTATCCTCCTTGCTGTCTAGTCGAGTAAAAGGCACAGCGTAACTCATACGTGCCAGCCAATATCCTCCTTGCTGCCTGGTTGAGTAGGAGGTGCAGCGTCACTCACAAGTATCAGTCAAAACTCTAGTCTGCCTTCTAGCTGATATCAAACCCCTAGGAAAGACAGCACGTTCCGTTGCAACACAGATATGACCACATCGTCAAAATCGTCATCTTTTCTTTCAGACTTTCCAGTCGACTTCAGGTCGAGTCTCTTGTGTGCACGTTTCAATGTCTCAAGCAGAGCGCTGACAAAGTCTGCATCGAAACACGGTTTTCGCCGATCGAAATGAAAGCACAGTCTGCATATCATGAAGTGCGAGCGTGTAAAAGTCAGCTTACGCGTAGGCTGCCTGTCCATCCTGTCCTTCGAACGCCGCAAGGGAGGCCACGTTGACAATGACACCACGCTCTCCACCACCACTTTCGATACCTCCTTCACCTTCGATACGTTTACCAAGGGGCGGCAACTTTGCGATAACGGCTGAAGTAAGCCTTGAAACGTCGAAAGTGCCGATGGTGTTGATGCGCAAGATATGCTCAAACATCCCTACGGCATTCGAGCAACGTTTCAAGCCCTCAACCATAGAGAACTAGAATTATCTGCTCTCTCTCTTCTTAAAAAAAAAACTAAAACACCAAAGCTTGTGCCGTGCGGAGGACAGACCGATGTCATGAGGGCGCTTTTTCCGATCCAAAGTAAGAATGGCTCCACCAACCCCAGCACAGTTTACCAAGCCCCTAATATTATCTGGGTGGAGTTTTTCAGACTGTTCGATTGCTGCCGTAATCGATTCTGTGCTCGTAACGTCACATTGGATAAATGTGCACTTCGGACCCAACTCGGCCGTTACAGATTTGCCATTCTCCTCGTTGAAGTCAAGCAGAACTACCTGTGCTCCCAAATTCACCAGCCTCTTGCATGTTGCCAAACCAAGGCCAGACGCACCGCCTGTGACGATGAACGTGTTTCCGGGGATCTTCATATTTTATATTTTATTCGAACCTACCTCGTCCACTTTCCGCCCGATATTTGTTCCAAGGAAAAGGTTTCTGTTGCAGCTGATCAACTCGAACTGTAGCTATTCACAAAGTGTGTCGCGCGTTGGGATTCGAGCTGCTGCTGCTGAATCGTCTCCGTTCGCTTTCCCCATACATAGCAAATAAACAAAAAAGCGAACGGAGATGGTCACTCAAATGACTCATATCTAAATTCATAGCAAGGGTGAAATTTAGACGCGCCGGCGCGCCTAAATCGGACGCGCCAGCGCAGCGGGCCCTCGAGGGTACAGGCGCCGCGCCAGCGCCAGCGCCTGGCGCGTGGCGAAAACAGCAAAGCGCCGCGCCAGCGGCAGCGCTGGCTCCCAGCGCGCCCGCGCCGTGCCTCACGCCCAAGCGCCGCGCTGCATTCATCCGCCAAAGCGCCAGCGCCTGAAACCCGAAACCCCCGCTCAGCTCGTCGCTTCGTTGGAGAGATTTGGGGAGCGGGGACGTTTCTGTCGAACCAACGACTATCGAGTCAGCCCATACATTAACTAGTCAGCAGAGATCAGCCAACCCCTTGCGCTAATTGTTTATACAGTCAGCCAAACGACTATACAGTCACTAGTCATCGACCTACCACAGCAGTTCATGCTGACTGGTTAATCATAATGCTCATCTCGCCAAACTACGGGTGCTCCACCGAATATAAGGTGGTGGACGGAGTAATTAAATCGGGCAAATGGACGGGAATCTCCTTAAATTCTGACATGCTCGATTGTGTTAATTACTGGTAATTAGAGCTTAATGACCAAGCCGTTCCAAGAATCCGGATGTTCGATCGAATGGTTGCAATACCGTAGCGAACTCAAGGAGAATATCCATCGGCTACGATTCCATTTCGGATTACGGACCAGCTTGCAAGCGCTCTTGTTTTTTCCGTGGTCAGCTGTGGAAACAGTATGCTCTCCAACAGTGCACGTTTGAACCATGCACAGCACGCTATTCAATTTCTTTACGTCCAAACAAGGTGGTCCTTTGTCGATAGAGCTTGGTAAAAAGCATTCATGTCGTCATTGTAGCAAAGCATATGATAGTGTCGACGCTCTGCGCAAGCATGAGAAACTTAAGCATCCTAGGGCGTCTAGTCACAAGAAGTCAACCTCGAACGTGGAGAGTGTTGTTGATGAATACGAAGGCTCTCTTGTGGACGACTTAATCGACGAGCTCGTGAAAGAGACTGAAATGGTGGCGAGCGAGTCGTCGACTTGGCATAAAGTAGGCTCGAGAGGAGCGACCACCCGGAATCGACCGCCAGTTGTTCATAAGGTATTGTCCTTCAAAACCGTGTTGGTGTGTATCGTTTTCTTGTGTGCGCATTTTTTCAAGTAGTCCGTCTTCCTTCGATATTCGTTAGTGATACTCAAGTAGTGAGGTGTATGATGTTGATTAGGTCAAGGCCTTGGACTCCATCCACAAGCTGTTGGATGGAGGCATGACGCTAGAGGCTGCGGCTCAAGCGATGGGTGTGCCTCCATCTAACGTGAGGCGTTGGCTGGGTAACGAAAAGAAGTTGCGCGAACAAGCAGCAGATCCCAAGGCCAAACACAAACGTGGCTTTGGAGGTCCCAAACGTGGCAGATACGACGACATTGCTCGCGACCTGCTAGGCGTTTACTGTTACGGCTAAACATACAAGCGCCGCGATATATTATCAATATACAAAAGTAACACTGCAAAGTTGAACAGCAATGCAAGTGTACGTATGAGCGGAATTTTGTGAGTGCAGTCTCCGTAGAAGATCTGCTGAAGCACAACGCTTCCTCTCTTTTATACCTACGTCACCCATCATCTTAGATGGTACCGCCATTGGGTTGTGAACCCGAGACGTAGGTTGAACGACCAACATGGTAGTAACGACTAGTTCGTTCATGCCGCACATGCGAGTTCTGCGCATGCTGAAAGCTAAAGATGGTTCTTGGTTTGTTTCCAAGATGTATCTTTGCTTTGCCATCTTCGAGTTCAATCATACGAACTCTCGATGACAGGGATGCCTGATGATATGACATAATCATCTGGCGACATGTACATTCATCGTCGACCGTACTGACGACTGTCATAAATGTATGACGCGACTCGACCTGTACAGTCATGATCGACCATACTGTCGACTGTCATAATAATATATGACATGACATGACATGACATGGTATGACATGTATGACAGGTATGACATGTATGACACATATGTTATCGGTCATAACCCTGACAGATCTCCCCTCTTAAGAGAGTTGTGACCTCACAACGGGCATACCTTTGTATATGTCTTTGATGTCTTTGTTGTTGTCGCTTCTTGCTGGTACCAGTCTTCTTACACCGATTTGAGGCGTCCCTCATGGTGTTTTTAGGTTATTGGGGGAAACTGAGTCCACTTTAGTCCCTCACCTTAGGCATTTAGCCATACAGTCCTTAGGATGCAGCCCACCTTTCCGGAAATCGTATCGTTGAGTGACGTTCCAAGGTTCAATGAAGAGCGTTTTCGCGATACAAACCTACGCTGGATTACTGATTGATCCACACGTTATCATGTATGTGCTAGACGATTCAAAGCATCCGAAGTCTACGTTACGGATTAATTGCGCTAGCCGTCGTCGCCTTTGCGCGATCGATGATCCCACGATTATAACGAATTATATTCGAACGATTCTCGGCCTGATATAGTGCACCCAACTCTTCCTCCCCTCCTTAAGCTACTTTGGAGGATCCTAGGCGGTGATGGGGAGCCCGATTTCGATAATAAACGAACAAAGAGGCTTGTTTTAATGCAAACGGAGCGGCCCTGATGCTTAACGGAATTGGACTTATAATCCTTAACCGGTCTGCTCAACTCCTCAATATTTTTGTCCAGTACGCACGCTTTGACGAACATCTATCGCGATGAGTGAGAATGAATTCGCCACGTACTAATGTGAAATTCGTTTTAGTTATGTGTGTCAAGCATAACTCAGGATCACAACTCCGTCCACCTCAGTTATCCGGTAGCGCGGATTTACTGGCCACAGAATCCGATGACAAACCACGGTCTTGGCAAAGGTAGCATTTAGCAGTTTTTATTTATCCACAGATATGATATCTCGCATGTGTGCGTATCTGTGTAAGGGTATGATTTTAACAAGGCTCACTACACCTTAGCAAGGAAGGATCAATTCCTGCTCCTGTCATATCAATTTGATGCAGGGTAAAAAATGTTAGGGATATATCCCTGCAGTTCTTGGGTTGCAGCCCATTGCACCGAAGGCGCATCGCAGTTCTTGGGATGCAGCCCTGCAGTTCTTGGGATGCAGCCCTAATATATTTATACGACCGATGGATGAAAACCTCTTGGGTACATATTTCCACGGCTTGATTATTATTAGGTCGGCAATTATTGGCAAAAGTCATTGGCTATCAGCTTTTGACTCAGAAGCCACAATGTTATAGAAGTTGCGACCTATTGTGATCATATGCGGCAGTTATGCTTTCAGCATACGTAGACAATATGATTATGTGGAACTTATAATCCCACTTAAGTTGCATCATGATAAATTTTTCCAGGTGTTAACAAGTGTTCAGGATTTGATAAGGGGTTGACGCCCCACAAGCCAAAGGTCACTGTCTCATAAGGCTCGCCTCAAGTGTGCGGCTTTGAGGATTAGCGTCCTGGCGAGGCACAGTCATGATGCTTCCTAGTCCAAAGAGCTGGAAATGAGAGTGCTCAAGATATCCAAAGACAGGAAGGCTTTTGGTTGGCCAGTGTTACTGTCAAGATGCTTAACCTTGATGGAATGGCATTCGGATACAAACTGTGCAACCATGCATGTGACTTATGCATTGGTGTATGACTTTGATGAATTGTCTCTTGTCATGAACCTGGAAGGAATGACGGGCAATTTAGCTAGAGTGGCAGATTTACTCACTCGGCTTTGCTGTTTATGGAATTCGATGCCTGATGGCACAACTGGCAATCCTTTGCTCAGATGCTTTCCTCAAGACATTGGCAACAACTTGTGTGCCAGCTTCTCAAGATTTGGGGAGAAATCATGGATCAACAATTTATGAATCAAAACACATGTATCAAGGTTGATTCAATGAATCCTTCGTTCAACTCTTGAATTTCGACAATCAGCATCCCAGGCTGTTGACGTCAAAGTGATGGTCGTAAGCTTACAATATAGCTTATTCACATTTGAAAAACCATCGTTCTCCTATGTCAGTGCCCCTACAATATGATAGAGCCGGAGAAATGTGCATCTATGATTTCTTCATAATGAACTTTATGTGTCAATAAGTCAAATAAGACTTCATTTGATGTTTCAATCGGCATGATGTACCGTGTCATCAATTTTATGGCTGCTATACACAGATGCTGGAACTTTTGATAAGATCTTTAATTTTCCAAGCAAAATCACAATGATGTAAGGTGTGGCAGCTGTATGAAAATGAATGAATCTATACTCTTCCTCCCCCTCGCAAAAAGAGATGTATCAAACCAATCAGATGGTGATGGAGGATGTTATTCAATCATTATGTTATGCGAATCAGACTGAGATTACTCATCGAATGCTTTAGAGGTAACAATGTCAATCTGAACATTGATTCTCTCTACTTCATATTGGCAATATGCCTGACGTTTTTGAATGTGGCTAATGCCAGATGATGTCAAATGCAGTTGTTGGATTGCAGCTTACATACATTTGTCAATTCAGGGTCACTATAGTGTGCCCAACTTAGACAATGTTCTGGAAAATGATTGTCATGATGAACAAAGAAATCAGTGATAGAGAGTTACCGAAGTTAACTTTGGTATCGAAGCTAATGGAGAGTCAATCAAGAAGTGTCCGTAATGACAACAACTTACTACTAGTTGTATTTTCGTAGTTGATGGATGGCTGACATGTCATTTTATTATGAATAGAACATGGCATTGCCTAGTGATATGTGTATATTCTTCAGCACATGATCACTTATCTCAATGGTGCCCATGTTATTTTTGGGCAAACACTATTCAGAGACTTATTATGATAAAGAAGTATGAATGATGAATGTGTCATTTCAATCCGATAGAATTGTGACTTGTTTTATGACTATAAAATTTCTGTCACTTTTCAGAATGAGGATGAACTGCGCTTGGAAACCGTATACAGATTGCGGGTTTTCCAAGACTTCGTGGCCTAATGGATGAGGCAAAAAATTTCTAAATATTCCAGAATGAACTTTGAAAGAGTTTTCATTCCTTAATGAAGCATGCTTGTCTTATGTGCCAAAATGATATGAAATTACAAATATGGTGTCAATCTATATGTGGATGGTTTATACCATTGTATGCTATTCCACAAATAAGTAATGATGTCAGAGTGAAAACTTTGGACAATTGCAACTCAGTACAAATTTGAGTGCATTCAAGCCCATTTAAATGTTCAGAATCTGAATCTAATGTACTTTTCTAGCTAGAGCTACCATTGACTATCCAACATCCACTGAGGACATTGTTTCTTACGTCTTTTGGCTTCACGCTCAGCGTTTTTCTTATTCTGCAAGCGCCTCTTTGCTACTGCTACATCTGGAACATTGTACCAGCTACGAAACTTGCTGGTAACTTCATCTTCTGAGCTTTCTTCATCCAAAAGCAAAACTGGCTTCAACATGTCTTGTTCTTTCATCGAGGACGAATCACACAAGGATGCAGCAGACCTGCAGCATGGGAAGAAAATAAACAGCAAGAAAGTCACTATGCAAAATCACCACTGAAGGAGATGACTTTCATCATAGGGTGGTATATTGGTTGTTTCATATGACACATAGAAGATATGAATAATTCGAAGAGAATTTTGGGATAAATATCCTGGATTGGCTGTGCTTGATTGCTCTATGCCCAAGAATGACCGAAGAGATTGCTTGCCATTTTTCAGCCATATAGCGTGGAGGCTGCTTAACAACGGTTGGGTCATAAGCTAAATAGCTATGCAGCTATGTCGGAGGCTGAATAGCCATGATTGCACAGACTCTGTCTTTTATGATGAATAGACCTCTGAGAAATGGTGTCTAAAAAATTCAATTGACAACAACTCAACCTTTTGGTATGATGTAGAGCTGATGATCTTTGTTGCACTTCAATTGTTTATTGTGCACTAATGAAATGCCTCGTGATATATAATCTCACAGAATAGGCATTGCTCAATGGCGATATGATCAGATATGTAATGATCAATGAAGACAAGATGGTTGGTATGGCTCATTCAGTAGGCATAATTACCTCAAAGAGATGCCAATACACGGATACATATCAAGACATAAGGGCAATAGGCTTATTGTATAGCCTTCAAGGCAGCTAGCATTTATGCTGCATTGGTCAGCTCAGTGGCTTTGACCTTTCTAGGTGTTGTACTCAGGCCGTGGCCTGCATATTGCATTGAGTAATCTTGACACCTTTAATGATCCAATCAGATGATATGTATGAAGTATCAAGAATGGTTGCCCTTTCCAATGATCATCGGTGGCAGAGGCTATAGTGCTTGCACCGTGTCAGTATACAATTCTAGTCTGGATACATGCTAGACCAGATGTATACAATGTCTAGGTCTTCAAAATCAAGCTCATATGAATGTCATGGCTGATGTATGTGTCAACTTTCATGGAGTTTTGCATGGTTTGACTGTATATAGTCAGGCTTACCACAACAAAAACAATGATGCAACTTACTTGTTTTATTATTTGTCTTTATTATTTATTATTTATTTGGTTTTTAGTTGTATTTCTAGCTTATCATCTTCCCCCCTCAAGGAAGTGTATTGCTAGGCGGTTGTCAAGCGCCGTTCAAATACAACAGAGGTCCGACCTCTTTGTGATGACGTGGAAGCTTTCTATGAAGCTGGATAGCAGTTCTCGGGTTGCAGCCCCTTGCACCGAAGGTGCATTGCAGTTATTGGGATGCAGCCCGAATCCACGTCATTAGCGTGGGTCATATAGTACCCAAGCATGTGCTGTGTATATACAACACTACCCTCCAGCGGCGAAGTGGCTTGCTATTACCATCATCGTATGCTGTGGGATATCAATATATGATCAGAGAGCATGGATATATATATATGTACCATGTTTGTCAATATCGGAGAGACTATGTCTTCTTTAAAATCCTTATGACTATATGTATAATGGTGCTATACTGATGTCAACACCTTTACTCTGAGTGATTTATTGATTTCAGATGTGATGTCGTGGCAAAAAATATATGTCCACGTCATTGGCACGAGTCATGTTATGTCCATGCATACACGATCTTAGCGCAGGTCACAATACAGTGCCCGAGCATACGCGATTTTAGCGTAGGTCACATTGTGCCTCCATTTATTACATCTGAGAATATCTGTTACTCATCTTTGTGAGTCTAGACAGCATTGTGCTGATTGCAATGCTTTCTCTGGTGACTTATATATCACAGATTATACCAATGTGGTGATCAGTCCAGTGCAATATTTTGTCACCGGAATGTACAGGGATTGTGAATGATTGCAATCCAGCCGGAGGAATAATCTCTACAGCTATTCTGTACTAATGAATTCATTGGAGTTATACTCATTCGACGATTCAAAACCCATGTCATTTGTAGTAATGACAACTCACATGGATATATAGGGTTTTTATCAGAATGCTTTTATGTGATGTCAACATTTATGAACAATTCACTTGCATCTCAGGACAAAAGAGTTACGCTTGGAAGGTTTTGCATGGTGGTCACCAACAGTTATCAGCTGTTATTCGGGTGCCAAATTCTGCCTTCAACACTGGGACTATATCAACCAGTCTTACAGCGATGCACTTGTCCTTCCCACTCTTATGTACGGCTATAGTGCCAAAGTGCATCAGGTGGGATATATATATATATATATATACATTATATAACTATCATCTTCTGATCCAGGAAATGCAATTAAGCATGGTATCAGGTTATATGTTATGTATATAGTTCAGCATTCCAAACTTACTCAAGAATGTAAATGCTGATCAAGAGTCAACTTATAGTCATTGGAATATAGTTTCCCATCCGAGTTTACACTTTATTAGTGATGGTGGATTCAACGTTGTACAGATTTCAACGTTATTTGTGGATGCAGTGATTTTATCAAAAGCAATCCATCAGAAATCACCAGATCGGAATATGAAATGGATATGTGTGAATCCTATCCACCTTCTTCCCCCCTTGAGGAAGTGTGAATACATAGGCAGTCAGTTGTTTATATACTTTATAGCTTATAGCTTATAGCTTGCAGTCCTTATAGAAAGCAGCTCATACAGTTTTAGGGTTGTTGCCCATAGTATTATCATGCCTATGATGATTTAGCATGATATAATAATGCCAAAAAACGAAGTTTTTCGAAATAAAACTGGCATTTTAGAGCATATATAGTTACAGTGGCCCTGTTACTCAACACAGTGTTTAGGGTGTTACTTGATATCAGTAACCCTAATACAGGTAAAAAATAAGCAGTATAACGTTTTTGCAAAGATTTTTAAGCAAAACTGCATTTAATATCCACATAAACGTAAAGTGTTTTTTAGGAGGTACGTTACACCCCTGTTACACACATTTAATTTTAGGGTTGTTACAGGGCGTTACACATGCTGCATAAATCAAGGATTGTTATTTGATATATAAATATTCATTTTAGTAAAAAAATCAATCCAAAATTTTCAAAATGTTGTTTTACGTATTTAACGTAGAGCATTTTGAGCGATTTATTGCCATAGCAATAGCGTTACCCATATATATTCAACACCTAATATTTTAGGGTGTCACACTGATATGACATGTGTCATTATGATTTTCTGATACCTTAATAGGTATAAAATCATAATCTTACATAAAATGGGCACTCATTTTTCATTTTGAAATTAAACGTGGAGCTTTTTCACCTATTTTACAGCTTTTTTCAGCTGTCTGAAATATTGTTGTGGTGACATATTTCAGTGTAAATGTGAAATGTAAGTACAGAATCATTACAAGGAACTTCACTTTTGCATATGACATTTTTTCATAGCAAATAAGTGAGTTGTGCTGTATATCAACATTTATAGTTGACAGCATTCTGGGTTTTACTGATTTAAACCCATGCACAGCAAATGTACTTTTCTGGTTATGTATATATTAATCAACTTAAGTGGAAACAGCCACTTTAGCGATATTTCTCAATCTATGATTTGTTTGAGCATAGGTCTGTGCTCTTAAGATTTATCAAAGTGATATATCTCATTTGGAACAAATCTGGACTTTGCTGGATACAATCACAGCAACTTCACACAACACATTTATGTGTGTGTGAATGTCCTTTATACTATTGTCAGAAATCATATGAAAACTGATCTGTATGTTACATGCAAATTGAGCTGATCAATTCTGAATCAACTATCATAATGCAATGTACTTGTTGTAGTTGCTCCAGCTGATATGTGAGACGAGTGGACAATGCTCAGCAGTGACCAGCTGCTTATTTGAGCATTGTATAATGCCTTCGGGTCTGGAGATATTCTCCATCCAGCCCTTCAGCATGGTTTCTTATCCTGTTCCCTTATGTATCGCCATCACTGACACTTCCACGCACATGTGTTTGGAAGTGGGATCCATATTATCATACATAATATAGTTAATTTATTCACTTTGAGTCAGTGAATCTTAACATGTATGATGAATGCTTGGTGATGTGCAGTGTATGGTACTACTGATTAGTACCTAGTGTGTGTGTTCACTTTTATACACTTACAAGAAGATAAGTTCTGGATATTTCAACATTCCCAAACAGTTTATCATGCAGGATGATAATCAGCATACCATGTACTGAATGAATCTAGCATGATATATATCAGATTAGGGGTTGTTGTAGTCCTGAGATCATCTCATTCACAATAATGCGTTGCTGGTTTATTTCACATATAGTTCCGGTGAGCAATCCTTTCAGTGATCCACAATAGAACGATATGTGGTCCGAAGAGTATCTCGACTCCACCGGATCATAACGAGCTAATTATTGTGTTGAGATCATTGAATAGGCACCTTACACTATATGGGTTCGAATATAGTTAACATGCACAGCAAGTATGCTTATGTGCATGTCTGATGCATTGTAATATAATGTCACATATTCCAGCTGCTAACGTGATCAAGCTGGTTTATACATAACATCTGCTAACGTGATGCATACACAACTTACAATATTGCAGTCACTCAGTATAGAATGTATACATGGTGTAATGCTGCATGTTGGTGCGTGCTGCATGCTGGTGTGTGCTGCATATACTCATGTGCTGCATGTTGGTATATAATGCAATCATTGCAAACTCGGTATATACATCTTTTGCACACTATATTGCAATAAGCATACAAATGCTGACGGTTTGAAATATTTCTGCAGTCATCAATATGTGGTGTAAAATGCTGCAGTATAGTAACATGTGTCCGTCATGCATCCATCCAAAATATCCTTGCGAGTATACAATTATTCTGCAAAGGATATTGACGCGCGCAACATGGCATATGTACGGATGGCGGACACTGTAGACAAATGAATGTCTCGCTGCATGTAGATACATCAGGAATCATGCGCCCTAAAATCGTGCGTTTATTGCATCCGATGAAATCATGACAGGTGCACATCGCGCTGACGAGCTAAAAATCATCGTACGAGCGGATTATTGTATACGATTCAAGCAGATCATTTGCGAAAATCGATGTTGCCAATTATTTCACAAAGTATCTCATTGTCGCCGGTGTATTGTCGCATAAATGAATGCGATCGCGCTGTTTAACGAAATTTCGTACGTCCATTCGCAGCTGATGCGAATCATACGTACTGACGGTCATTTTTCACTAGCGCATCTGCATCTCGCATACCGTGACAATCCTGCGAATTTTGACATCATATGTATACGATCCGTATACTGTGCGCACACCTTGTCGCTTATAGTATTAAGACGATTTCTCTGCGAATGCTGTCAGCTGCGGATATGTTCGCGATGATCAATCCTCGCGCAATCCGTATGCTGTCGATATTCGAGCGTATTTATTATTCGGTTTGCAGATATTCAGTATAACTGCGAGCGCTGTTGCTTGTATGCGCGAACCTGCAACCTGCGAACAATGTGATATATACAATATCTAACGCTGCACTCACTTGAGTTCTCGTGTTCGTGCCTTGACGAGTTTAGAATACCATTGTTACGGCTAAACATACAAGCGCCGCGATATATTATCAATATACAAAAGTAACACTGCAAAGTTGAACAGCAATGCAAGTGTACGTATGAGCGGAATTTTGTGAGTGCAGTCTCCGTAGAAGATCTGCTGAAGCACAACGCTTCCTCACTTTTATACCTACGTCACCCATCATCTTAGATGGTACCGCCATTGGGTTGTGAACCCGAGACGTAGGTTGAACGACCAGCATGGTAGTAACGACTAGTTCGTTCATGCTGCACATGCGAGTTCTGCGCATGCTGAAAGCTAAAGATGGTTCTTGGTTTGTTTCCAAGACGTATCTTTGCTTTGCCATCTTCGAGTTCAATCATACGAGCTCTCGATGACAGGGATGCCTGATGATATGACATAATCATCTGGCGACATGTACAGTCATCGTCGACCGTACTGACGACTGTCATAAATGTATGACGCGACTCGACCTGTACAGTCATGATCGACCATACTGTCGACTGTCATAATAATATATGACATGACATGACATGACATGGTATGACATGTATGACACGTATGACACGTATGACATGTATGACACATATGTTATCGGTCATAACCCTGACATTTACAAGCGTAGGCGTGCCGGCGGATTCAAGGTAGTGCTTTCCGCGCCGATGTCTTCCGAAAATTCTCCTTGTTTAGAACCATGTGTAATATATTTGAGGGCATGGTTGCGAAGGAGATCCAGCCTATGCAGCAGGGTGTTTTGTGCCTCGTCTGATCTTGCCGCAAGCTTTCTACCTATGTGTGCGCCAGCTACTTTTTGCGTTGGGGTTTTGTTCCGAAAGTTCGCTTAACTTACAACTAACTTTCATATCATTGAATGCAAGCGTGGTTGCGAATGAGATCTTGTGTTGCTCTCGCTCCCCTAATACTGCCACATCTTCGCTCCGATCACAGCACGAAACGACCAACCCGCAACGTAGAGAGCAATCTTGTGTTGCAATTTTTGTAAATAGCAACACTCAAAACGGAATCGACCGCAGCTTTTTCATTGTGGGTGCGCCAAGCTACTTTTTGCGTTGGGGTTTTGTTCCGAAAATTCGCATTACTTACAACTAATTTTCATATCATTGAATGCAAGCGTGGTTGCGAATGAGATCTTGTGTTGCTCTCGCTCCGATCACAGCACGAAACGACCAACCCGCAACGTAGAGAGCAAGCTTTCTAAATAGAAACACTCAAAACGGAATCGACCGCAGCTTTTTGTGGTATTGTGGGTGCGCCAACTACTTTTTGCTTGACTTACAACTAAGTTTAATATCATTGAATGCATGGTTCCGAATGAGATCCCACATATGTAGGGTGTTTTGTGCCTAGTCCGCAACTTTTTTATTGTGGGTGCGCCAGCTACTTTTTGTGTTGGGGTTATGTCCCGAAAATTCTCTTAACTTACAACCAAGTTTAATATCGTTGAATGCAGGGCTGCGAACGAGATCCCACATATGTAGGGTGTCTTGTGCATAGTCCGCAGCTTTTTCATTGTGGGTGCGCCAGCTACTTTTTGCGTTGGGGTTATGTTCCGAAAATTCTCTTACTTACGACTAAGTTTAATATCATTGCATGCATGGTTGCGAATGAGATCCCACATATGTAGGGTGTTTTGTGCGTAGTCCGCAGCTTTTTTATTGTGGGTGCGCCAACTACTTTTTGCGCTGGGGTTATGTCCCGAAAATTCTCTTAACTTACAACTAAGTTTAATATCGTTGAATGCATGGTTGCGAATGAGATCCCACATATGTATGGTGTTTTGTGCGTAGTCCGCAGCTTTTTTATTGTGGGTGCGCCAGCTACTTTTTGCGCTGGGGTTTTGTCCCGAAAATTCTCTTAACTTACAACTAAGTTTAATATCATTGAATGCATGGTTGCGAATGAGATCCCACATATGTAGGGTGTTTTGTGCCTAGCCCGCAGCTTTTTCATGTGGGTGCGCCAGCTACTTTTTGCGCTGGGGTTTTGTCCCGAAAATTCTCTTAACTTACAACTAAGTTTAATATCATTGCATGCATGGTTGCGAATGAGATCCCACATATGTAGGGTGTTTTGTGCCTAGCCCGCAGCTTTTTCATTGTGGGTGCGCCAGCTACTTTTTGCGTTGGGGTTTTGTTCCGAAAATTCTCTTAACTTACAACTAAGTTTAATATCATTGAATGCATGGTTCCGAATGAGATCCCACATATGTAGGGTGTTTTGTGCCTAGTCCGCAACTTTTTTATTGTGGGTGCGCCAGCTACTTTTTGTGTTGGGGTTATGTCCCGAAAATTCTCTTAACTTACAACCAAGTTTAATATCGTTGAATGCAGGGCTGCGAACGAGATCCCACATATGTAGGGTGTCTTGTGCATAGTCCGCAGCTTTTTCATTGTGGGTGCGCCAGCTACTTTTTGCGTTGGGGTTATGTTCCGAAAATTCTCTTAACTTACGACTAAGTTTAATATCATTGCATGCATGGTTGCGAATGAGATCCCACATATGTAGGGTGTTTTGTGCGTAGTCCAAGAGTTTTAAGTTCAAGGGAGCAACCTCTTGGAATAAAGGTGATTCTGTTTAGTGTTTCTGTTTATGTTTACTGTTTGTGTTCTGTATGTAGTGTTCATGCCCGGTTGTGTTATGCTAGTTTTGTGACTAGCTGTTCCATGGCAGCCAAGGCCTTCGCAAGGGACTGTATGTGAGTACAGCTCGGGCTGAAGCAACCTTGTCCTCTTTTTCGGGGGCGCCGGGATTGGCTTGTCACAAAACTAGCATGATGTTTTTCGTGAATCTTGTTGTTTTATGTTTGTGTCTTAATTTTGCTATATGCCCCCTTTAAGTTGATTGTGAGCCCTGTTGCTATTTGGCAGGTGGCCTTAGTAAAGAGCAAGCAGTGAGCTGGGCGCGGCATGCTTGGGAGAAGGACTGGCGGCCTTTGCCTGTGCAAGAGCAAGAAGCGGTAGAGGCTAGGAAAAAGGCCAAAGGCAAAGATGGTGTAGCTGTGGTGACAGTCGCATCTTTTCTTGCGGACTCTGATGATGAATGTGAGGAAGAAGCCACAGTGGTGGAAGTGTCTAGTGATGAGTTTGATAGATATTTGCTATTGCCAGATGTGCCACCTTGATACCGCCCTGCTTGAATGGTGGAAAGGGCATGCAAAAGACTTTCCCAACTTAAGTAGAATGGCACGCCAGTTTCTTGCAGTGCCAGCCTCTTCAGAGGGGTAGAGAGAGCATTTTCAAAAGTTAGTTTCATGCACTCAAGACCTTAGGAAATCTTTGGATGAAGGTACCATTCAGCATTCATTGATGGCAGCTCTAAACATTGAGTAAATTATTACTCAAATCAACATACTTTGTCTTGCTTGCTTGCCTGTTCAGTAATTGAGTAAATTGACATTGGCTAGTATCAATATATCAATATATTGATATATTGTGAGAACGGGTAACATATTGATATTGATTGATATTCCCGCTTAGAATATTGATATTGATTGATATTCAACCTTGGAATATTGATATTGATTGATATACGGCTGGAATATATTGATATTGATCAATACCCTTAGCCGATATATTGATATTGATCAATATGATTTTTGCGATATCGAAAAAATATCAATACGCCAAAAACACTTCGATACCACGCCCTTGCTAAGTATATGCTCTTAGCTCGGTTCTTGAGGTAGCATGTATCATCGGTGCGCTAGCTGGGACATCTAAGTTGTGTTGTATTATGTTGACTCTTAAGCTCATGCAAGTCCCCAACGAACTCACGAGTTGGAGCCGATATCCAATTGAATCGTTGTGGATCTTCCTATTTTAGAGGTTGTCGGGTGTAATTACCGCGGCGATCACGCGTGCTAGTTAGATAGAAAATACCGTCCATCCTTGGATCTTCTTATTTTAGAGAATTTTGGGTGTAATTACTGTTGCGATCACATGCTAATTAGATCAATAATACCGTCCATCCGGATTCTTATTTTAAAAATCCGAATTTCTTATTATCAAGTTTGAGGGGGGTCCGCAGCCCCCCGAAACACCGTCCGTCCTATAAAATTCTTATTTTCGGTGATTCTTATATTCAGTGGAGCACCCGTAGCCTAAGACATTAGATTGACTACAGTACTCTACTGTATAGTTTGGCTATCATTGGCTATCATTGGCTATCATTGACTAACTTTGGGTATCCGATTTGAAATTATGACAGCCCTGTCATCGGGGGGTCTGTGGGGGTGTCTAGGGGTCACAAAAATTAAAATTTGCCGATTTCATCGCCGGTGGGGGTCCCCTTCGTCGACCCCCCAAATTTCAGTAGGTTTAGGGATTAGGTTCTGGGTTTAGGGTTTAGGTTCGAGAAATTGCGTGAGAATTACGTCAGAAATCGTAGTTTAGTTCAAATGCGTATTTAATAAAATAGGGTAATGGGTATGGGGTAATGGGTATTTTTAAAAACATTTTCAAATAATAATAAATAAAGGGATAAGTCTAGATTGGGTGTAGACATTTCATTATAATTCAGATTGGGTGTAGGCAGTTCATTTTAATCTAGATTGGGTGTAGGCAATTAATTTTAATCCAGATTGGGTGTAGACATTTCATTTAATCCAGATTGGGTGTAGGCACTTCATTTTAATCTAGATTGGGTGTAGACATTTCATTTCTAATCTAGATTGGGCGTAGACTTCATTTTAACATACCTTGATGCCTGGAGGGCATTACATTTTACATTGATAATATTGCATGTGAACATTATTATGTAAATTCGACCGTTAGATATCAACATCTGACCACAATGAGCATATCTACCGGTTGGATTTGCGAAATAATGTTTCTTTAAGCATCAAACAACAAAAACCATCGATTACGAACAATTTTTTGCTAGTCACCGCATACAAAAACATTATTTCACAATTTCAACCGTTAGATATGTTCATTGTGGTTAGATGTCAATATCTACCGGTTGAATTTGCGAAATTGTGTTTTGTTTTGCAACAAATAACAACAAACATCGATTCCGGACAGTTTTTCGCTAGTAATCGCATGCAAAAACATTACTTCGCAAATTCAAGCGTTAGATATGTTCATTGTGGTCGGATGTTGATATCTACCGGTTGAATTCGCGAAATAATGTTTTTTTTTTGTGCAACACATAACAAAAGAAATTGCGACCCGTACCCCCTGTACCTATGTCTATACCCAATGGCACATTAAAATGAAGTGCCTACACCCAATCTAGACCAAAATGAAGTGCCTACACTCAATCTAGATTAAAATGAAGTGCCTACACCCAATCTAGATTAAGAATGAAGTGCCTACACCCAATCTAGATTACGCTGTGAGGAAGCCCCTTCCTGCTTGCTTCTGCGACCGCCATCAACAGCTCCATAGCCCTGCGATCCATGGCCAAGCCCAGAATGCTTGCCAGTTCTACGTCGTTCAGGCCATCCGCCATGCGTAGTTCACTTGCACTGTAGCCCATGGCTCGCGATTTCTCGTCGAGGTTCACCTCTCGGGATTCCTCCTCAGTGTCCTCGTCGGCGCTGCGCACCACGGTGCCCATTCTTGCTGATCGGAATGCTCTAGATCCTTGTGTTGCCATGATGGTGGGAAGGGCCCTCAATGGTTCTCCCACCACGTTCACCACATAGTGGGGTGCGCGGTCTGTCCTCACCACAGGCCTGGGCTGCCAGCCCTTGCATAGGATCGATGATACGACCCGCCCTTCTGGCCTCGCCACCTTGCCCATCACGGAGCGAAATAGGTGGTTCTGGAACGAACAGGTTACTCCAGTACGCCCTCAGTCGGTGAGCGTAGGCACCTGCTTGCGCTGCGTCAAAGGACACTGGTCGGCCAATGACACTGGCAATGTACGGGAACACTTCGTCCCTGATCTTGGTTCCAGGTCTGTGCGACAGCGGAGAAACGTTCTCCAGGACATAGCCTGGAGGCCGCTGCTTCTGTAGCTGCTGCAGCGTGGATAACAGCCGAACCACTTCATAAAATAATTTGCTGTGGCTGCCATCCAAGCCCGTGAGCGTTCCAGCTGGAGAGAGATCCTGGCATGGAAACCCACACACCATAACCCACTGCCGACCTTGAAGAGCTCCTGCTCGTATGAAATCAGCGCTCGTAGTGTCGTGTAGATCGTGAGGCAGGGCCCCAAACTCCATTGCATCGGGAGACATAAGGTCAGGATATCGCCTCAGTAACGCCGTGCACCTGGCTCTGGCCACTGCCTGACTGCTCGATGATATGTCTTGATATAAGTATCGATCCACCTTTATTCCATTACGGAGTAACATCTCTAGGCCAGCACAGAGGCCTCCACACGGCTCATAGCATACCACACCTTCTTCTCGAGCTTGCGAGAAGAACCGCTTGTCCAGCACTCTGGTGTCCACCTTCTGAGGCTTCAAGATGCGTTCACTTTCAAAGTATTCATTGCTGTATACAGCAGGACTCCCTTCACCATGCGTGCCTCGCCTGGGTCTCACCAAGCTCAGCGCCTTCCAAGCTGCTCTCGCTAGTCTCCCAGAGTCGACCACCAGCTCGGGTTGATCTGTGTCGAACAGGGCCGCCTGATTGCACTCCAATTCATCTTGATGGTGCAGATCGAACAAACGATGCACCGTCCCCGTGCCCAGCTGCTCTATGGCGGCCATCTTGCAGTGGTTAGCGACCTGCACCTCTGGCGTCACCTCTTCCCCTGGGGGAGTGTCCCCAGCCAGCATAAAGCACAGGCTATCGCCGAAATCCTTCGTGTAAACTTCCCCCACGCCTGCGTGAAGCGCAGATGCCTTCTCTCGCTCATGCCTTGCTCCAGTCTCGTCTGTCGTGGACGGTAACGGGTAGCGAGATGGCACGTCGGCATTGCTGTTCTTAGCTCCCGGGCGATACTGCACCGTGAAGTCGAACTCCTGTAGGCTGATCGCCCATCGTAAATGCAGTCCCTGAAGGTCAGACTTCTCCATCAAGGTGGTGAGTGGCGAATGATCGGTCACCAGCGTGAAGTGGACGCCATGCAGGTACTGCCTCAGCGTGCGCACTGCCCACACCACCGCAAGCATCTCACCTTTGAAGCTAGCGTACTGTCTCTCCGTTTTGCTCAAGGAACGACTGATCGCCATGCAGATGTACTCCTTTCCATCGTCGTCCTTCTGGCCCAGCACTGCACCAATGCCATAGGTACTCCAGTCGGTGTACAGTATGAGGGGCCTGTCATAATCGATTGGCCTCAGACATCTCCCAGCACAGAGCGAGTCCTTCAGGTCCTGGAGCGCCTGGTCCTGCTCCTTCCCCCAAACTCCCTTGATATCTGTGATCTCTTTCTTGAGCAAGTCGTTGAGGGGGCGCGCCATCTCAGAATAATTCAATGGTCCCCCTGGCTCACCCACCAGGCCCTTATAGTAGTTCATCATGCCCAGAATAGAGCGGAGCCCAGTCTTGTCCTGGGGTCTCGGGAGGTCCTGGATGGCCTTGCACTTTGCCTCCTGCGCACCAATAGAATTGTGCCCAATGCGGTAGCCCAAAAAGTCCACAGTGGCTGCCCCAAAGGTGCTCTTGCCTGCGTGCAGCCTTATACCAGCGTCTCCTAACGTGCGCAGCACCTCCTCGACATCCTTCAGATGCTGCTCAGGCGTGGAATCCGTGTAGACCACCACGTCATCGACGTACGCCACCGTGCAATGTTGCAGGTGACGTAGCTCGTAGTCCATGATCCTCACAAATGCAGACGTTGCTCCAGCAGCCCCGAAAGGCATCGAGGTGTATTGGTACAACTGGTTCTTCCACCAAAACGCCGTCTTACTCCTGTCCTCTTCCGTGGCCATATGAATCTGGTGGAAGGCTTTGGTGGCATCCAGCGTCGTCTTGAACCTCGCCTTCGCCACCTTCTGGTTCCGCCACGATTCGTAGATACCATCCCTGAGCGGCTCCGTGTCCACTGGCTGGAGGTACCTGAGCAACTGATACTCCCAGACGCCAGCGTGCTCGTACCAGTGAGGGGACTGAAGCTCCTGCAGCAGCCCCTCGCCGTTGAGCACTGACGCGTGGTCCAATGTGGATTGCATCAGGTCGATGTACTGAGCGGCCGTGTCGGGCTGAACGCAGAAGACTCGCTTCTTCAAATCCCACATGAGGGTGCCGGTGACCTCACCGCTGGGATACTTCTGCAGCGCCTGGACCTTGTTCTGCAGCATCTTCAGTCTGCTGGTGTCGAGCATCGGACCATCTCGGGGGTAGATGACATTCCGCTTGTTGGACGGTATGTGCGTGGTGTAGCTGTCGCTGAACGCCCACTTGTCACTCTCTTCGTCCTGGTACAGGTTTTATGCCGCATTTTTGTCTAATTGAGCTTGAATTTTCTTAATTGTTTTGGGCATAACTTTTGATGTGCTTATCCGATGACATTTATTATTTTTTCATATTTTTTTCTTCATATTTTTTTTTTGATTTTTCTATATTTTCAAATAAATTTTCTAATCAGGTTTTATGCCGCATTTTTGTCTAATTGAGCTTGAATTTTCTTAAGCGCCGCCTCTCTTTCATCTTCGGTATATTCTAAACTATTCAAATATTGAGTATAAGCCGTGTTTGGCTCGTGGGCTGCGACTTCTGATAATTTTACGATATCTACCTTGAATATTTTTGAATAAATGTTTTCGGTTATTTTTCGGAAGATTTGATTTCCGATTCCAAGAATTGAGGTCATTTTTTTGCCCAAAGCCGATGATGTAAATGGTCTTGGTGGTTTTGTGTTTGTCTCTAGAAGATATTCTCGTGGATTGTTTTTATCCTTTATCGAATCATTGATATACTTTTGAACTAATGGATTTATAATGTAATCAATTTTAAAGCTATTACCCGTTTTTAAATCGTGAATGCGCATATGTCCATTGTTAAAATTGTAGTAGTTTGCATTTTCATCGGTCATTTGATTATCACTTTTGACCAGTTTTACATTGTCATAATCTATTCGTGGAGTCAAGCTTAAGGACTCTTTACTCAAACCTTGTTTTGAATACATCCCGATGCTATAAAGCATAGCTATTAAATGGTCCATTGAACTTGGTTTTGACTTTCTTAATTCTAATTCTTTTTTGAAAACATTAATAAATTCGTCAACATAATCCGTCGTGTCACTTAACTTTTTACTAATTTTGCCCGCTTGTATGCTTCGTTGTACTATTTTAGATTGTAAATCAAAAAAATTGTAACGTTCGATTCCAATAATTCTCATTAAATCTTCGTTCTTTGTATTATACAACTTGGGAGTTAATTGAATTTGTTTAATTCTTGTCGCTTCATTTTTATATGCCGTATTTAACATTTCAAGTATATCTTCACGAGTATACTTTGTATACAACTCCGTCCATTTGGTTGCTTGTAAACTAAACACCTTGACAAAATGGTTGACAACAATTTCCCATTGCTTTTTGGTAGCTTCGGAATGCCCTCATCCGAATCTAAAATTTCGAAAATTTCATCTCTTGACATCATATTTTTCCTAACCGACGGTGTATTATCGATAGTTGCAGAAGTTGAAGCCGAAGAGGTGGTCGAGGTTTGTGTGGTCGAGATGTTGGTTGTTTGAGTTGTCGTTTGAGCTCGTATTGGTCGTGGTCTTGGTACGGCAAATTTCAGTTTTCGTTCCTCCGCACACCTAGATAAAAAGGCTTTTTGTTCTCGTGACCAATCATACTTTTCTAGAGTATCTTCTTGTGGGCAATAATTAGGATTATTTTTAGCTCTTAATATGATTTTTTCCCATATTTTGTTGAGTCTTGGTTTTATTATAATATTTTCGCATTTGAGCTCGTTTTTTTCGTCAATTGCATATAATTTTTCTCGGATTTCTCTTGTTAAATATGGTTCCGGATAGTCGGTTTTCAAACGGCATTCTTTTTCCGACATTTGTGTGCTCATCTTCGCTTATCTGATACTATCTACGACTATTTTCTTTAAGTTAAAAAAACGTAAGAAAATGTGTTTTCTCATAATGTATGAGACTTTTAGAGTTATTTTGTGGCACGTGCTCGGTATCAAATGCGTTATGTACAAAATATTCCGATTGTGAAGTTGTGTCTCTTGACATTCTTACAAATTTTAACGCTACGATTACAACTAACATCCTAGATTGGGATTACACAATCTACAAACCAAAATATTAACACAATACAAGCATACGTGTTCGTATTGCAAATACGGGTTTGGTTATCGTAAAACAACCAACATTTGGACAAATAAACAAAATCTTGAGTTAAAAAAGTGTTCCAAAGGAACCTCATATTGTGAAACAAAACTGAAATGCGGAAAACACATCGAAACAGCACAACGAACGCGTAGCCCCAATGCAAAATTGGGCAGTAGTTGCGGCGTCAAATGTCTTGAAAGTGCATATCGCATTCCCTACAATCTTATACTTGATTTGATGCCATAAAAAAGTATTGGGTAGCGGGTAGCGGGTAATGGGCATAAAAAAAAGGTTTTAATTTTTCCGGGAGCAAAATTTGATGATTTCCGGTGCAAACCATGACACCTCGATGACAGCGCGGATTTCAGGTACTACCGATGCGTGACATCGGCACATCGCAAGTTAATTGTTCCCGGTACAATGAAGCACGCGGGAGTACATAATGCCGTTGCATTGTTTCTTACGGCACGGGGTAACCCAAATTGGGCGCTCGAAAAGTTTTGGACGCAAATCAGCAAACTTAAGCCCATACGCTGTCCATCCGAGTTAGCCTTGACTGTCCGTATGAAAATGTCCCATGGACGGTCTTTTTTACACGCACGGACGAAAAAAAAAAAAGCTGACCCCATGGAAAATAAAAACATAAAAACCGTATGGACAGCGTACGGACAGCGAAATTCGATCGGGAATACCGTATCGAAAAATACGATTAAAAAATCGCGAACGCGTGACACATGCGATGCGATGGGCAGTATTAGTGACACCCCCCGACTGTTGAGCGAGATTGCTATGAACAAAGCCACATTTCCGGAGATACCAATGATATACTCGTTCGTCTCTTGCAAAATACTCACACATTTGTTGGTTTGACATTTTTTGATACATCTCACATTCAGGTGCATTATGTGGAATTACAAAACCTTTTAGCCTAAATTTGATTTGGTTTATGGTTGCACTTGTTTTGTATAGGTGAAGCTCATTTGTATCATATTGTCTCACCCTAAACATATTTTGAAAGAAGTCCCGGTATGACACCATGGCAGGGTCCAAAAATGCATATCGTTTATGAAAGTGCGGTGGATTGGTTGGTCCGGTATCAAAACTGACTCCCACCGTAATAGCAACATTGGAAATCACAAGTCGTTTAGAGGCCCACACCTCGTCAACATTAGATAAGGTTGATTTCGTTTCATCATCGCTCATCCCATGATAACAAATTATGTCATCTTGAGTGAGATTTGTATTGGATGCTATTGTTTGGTTAAGCTCTTTCATAATCATATCCTTGAATGTCGGTCCATGCCATAACACCAAACACTTTTGCCTTTCTTGAAATCAGTTTTGAAAGGATAGAAAAGATACACGTTTTCTCCATTGTTTAAAGCATCAATTAAAGATGCCTCCCAAAAAAATTTGTTTTCGTAATTGATTAATTGTTGTGGAGCTGGTGGTAGGTTGTGGCCAAGAGTTATCACCCGATCTGAATTTCTCACACTCTCAAACAATGTAATGGTATCTTGATGGGGAAAAGCATCCATAAAGATGATTTTCTTTGCAGATTTTACAATGTGCATAAAGCAATCCCAATTGGCGGGTAAGTGCTCGCTCCCCATGTGTCGTGTGGTTCATGAAAATACTTTTGTAAGTCTCAATCTCATCCAAGACAACAATGTCAGGAAGCACGGGAAGACCTTGACTGTTTGGCATTTGTTGGTTTGGGTACATGAAAACCCAAACCCAAAAAGCTCTTTGTCATGAAGTGACCTTCTCGTGCATACTTGACGACAATCCTTGCGCGCAAGATGGTGAACTAATATTACTCTCAGCAAATTTAGTGCAAAGTTTCGTGCGCTAACACAGAGGACTCCGATGTGGTTGGGTTCGAACCCAAGCAAGGTTGGCATGCTCAACCTTGACTTCCACACCCCAAGAGGTCGCGATGACGCCATAAATGTGCCAGGGGCACTACGACAGATGCTCGGAATGATGTTTTTGATTGAAACGTGCAAAGGTGCACAATTCGGTTTTTATAATATACTGGGTCAGGGCCAGATTGAGGTGTAGATCGCAGACTGGGTGTGGCAAAAGCCACAGGTGAGCAGAAGGTAGGGTCTGCTCGCCTTTTATTTATTCTTCAGTGTCGCTTTCGTGAGGGGGGGAAGGAGGAGGAGAAGGTGGGGGGCTAATATCTGGAGACGGAGGGACGCCGGATAGGGTTGGAGACGGAGGAGCGCCGGTCAGGGTCTCGCCAGGAAGCACGGGCAGTGATGGATCGTAGGGGTCCGGGTAGTTGAAGAAGAACCCTTGGTAATACCACTCACGGTAGTAGTTCGCTGGTGAGATAGCCAGGGTGTGCGTTGTGCAGGCGCTCAGCTGTCTTCAGCTTCGTCGTCAGAGGAGGAAGGGGAAGGAGGAAGGGGGCCCTCTGGGGAGTTGTCAAAGGCGCCTGCCGGTGGGAAGGTAAGGTCCGGATGAAATAACCACTTCAGCGGTCCCTGTTTCCACCACGCTCTTCTGTACCTTTGTGGGGGAACTGACATACACTGGCGTACTCAAAATTTCGCCAGGGCTCCGCGACACAGATTTCAAGTGCTCAGGTACGCAGACAGAGGTCAAGAAACTGCAGATGGAGGTATGTGGAGTTCAACCAAAAGGCTCAGCAAGGTCCCAGAAGGTAGCCGGGCTTCGTATATTCCAGAAATATTCCAACCAGAGCGCTGCCAGAGAGTGCCAGAGGGTAAACCAGAGGTGCTGTCCAGAAACCACTAAAAGCGCTATTTTGGAGGGCTTTCCCGACTACTGATGGCCGTGAGGGCGGTGTTGGGGGGTTCTGGGCTGTTCTATGGGGTCTGAGGGAATGGTTTTTGGTGGTGGAGACTGTTGGGGAAGGTTTTGGGGTAGGCTGAAAACGGGCTAAAACTGCTGTTTTGGGCTGTTTTTGGCTGTTTTTGCTACTTTTAGGGCTCTGAAAGGTGAGCTGTGAAGTTTTTCTGGCTACTATAGACCGGGGAAACCCTTCAAGGTGCTCCCTGACGGTCGTTTGTGGCCTTGGACGTACTTTGGGTTTAAGATCGGAAAACGAATGTTTGCCTTTCCAAGCCCGTTTGAGCCCCCAGTGTCAAGGAACGGTTATACTGATATTTCGTGACGTTTGGGGACGTTGCTTGGATTACTTCTTCGAAAAAAAATGACGTTTTAGACGTAAAAATTGCGCCCAAGTTCCCCAAAGCTCAGCTCTCCCCCTGCAGTATACCGTGAGTTACGACAGGTCCGTGGTTGAACGCGCGGAGACGTTCAAAGTAACGCAAAAAGATACCAAATGTGCCAGGGGCACTACGACAGATGCTCGGAATGATGTTTTTGATTGAAACGTGCAAAGGTACACAATTCGGTTTTTATAATATACTGGATCAGGGCCAGATTGAGGTGTAAACGATAGTTCGGTTCCGAGTTCTGAAGGCTAAACACTTCTCAAGTGCTCTACTTATTCACTCGTCACTCGGGCTGCAGGGTCAACCACCCGGCACCCGATGTCACACCACGGCTCAACGTTCAATTCCTGATCCGATCTCATTTCTAATTCCGATTCGTCATTCTCGATTCAGATGTTACGTCGACGGACTGACACGATGACTGTCATACAGTACTGTCATACTACTGTACTGTCATACTGTCATACTGTCATACTGTCATAGTATCATACTGTCATACCCCCGACATCTGATATTCGATTTCATTGTCTTTCCGATCCCGATGCGAATCTGGCCATTCCCCGAGGATCTGACTAAGTGCCACGATGACCACCCCACAGTACTGTCATAGTGTCATATCGTCATACAGTAATCACTCACCTTTAAGAAAACCGGAGATTTGGGGTCAGCCAGCTAATTCCACCAACTTGCGTACCCCCCCGCCAGCGCCAGCGTCCTATGGAATCGGTAAGAATTAGCAAGTATTTTCTTTCAATCAGCCAGCAATTCTCTTAAAAGTCCAATGATAAACACTTAAAAGGCGACATTTTCAAAATTTTCCGCCTGCGGCGCCAGCACCCATATTTCTTATTTTCGAGGATTCCATAGCTCAAAAAAACCAGCCAGCTTTTCTCGACAACTTCGGTACCCCCCCCTCCAAAAGCTGGCTGGTTTCTTATCGCCGGGTTTTCTTAAAGGTGAGTGATTACTGTACCCCGGACATCTGGTACTCATTCTCATCGTGATTTCAAGCCCAATTTCATTGTCATCGTGTCAATCCCAGATTACTCCCGATGACACACATACAGACGCATAGACATATCGGCTCACGCTGTGCCTCCGGGCACAATAAACCCAAAAGGATAAATCAGTCTCTAACTTATCACACCTCGATGCTCCTCAAACTTTGTATGCATATTCAAAGTGAGTTGAATAAAACGTGAGAACAAGGTGGGTCCGATGTGGTTGGGTGTGATCCCAAGCTAGGTTGCCCTAGACTTCCACACCTCAAGAAAGCGCGCCCCTCCTCGCCATCGGAAAACCTGCGACACAAGCCGCACAAAATGAGTATCGTGAGTTGGCACATATGCATAAACAAACTGAAAAATAGAAGCAGCCAAACACTTCCGAAATCCCTGCGCATAACACAGCAGCCACGACATCGTTCCGCCCATGAGGCGAAGCGAAGGACCGTTGAGAAAATTATGAGCAGTAAATGTTGGTGCGAAGCTCTTTATCCTTGAGCTAGTCAACGCCAACGGCAATCGTATCCGCGATATCGATGGAAGATTCAAGATAAATAGATGATTGATTTAATAATCCTGGAAATTAAATTCACGATGACACGCGAGACGATGCGAGACGATATGACCGTCACGCTGGTTCAGAATTTTTCCGGGATTGAGACGGAAACGACGTGTGAATTCCAGCGCGTATAACCCTTCCCTTTAAAAATTCCGATCTGAAAAGTGTAATCGTTGTAGTACCTCGAGGTAGTGTTTGTCTTTCTATTCGTTCTCCTATTGGTTTAGGTTAGAGGACTGCGTGGAATATATTTTTTCCCCACCTGTACGTTCACGTACCCCCCTATATTATTAGTGGGTAATACTACAGACGCTGGAATTCAGAATAGGAATTAATTACAGCGTCTGTCATCCGATGACATCTCGCGATATCGCTATCGAACTGAAGGGTGATGACGTCCAGCAGTCACTCACTGACACAAACGCATGCGTTGACTTTCTGAGGAAGCAACTAAGTGCTGCGCACCAACAAGGTGTATTGCGTGGATATAAGGCAATGGCTGAATTTATTTTTGGGTTCGAAGATAACTTCAAACCCAAAAAAGAAATCAGCCTAAGACCCATCCAAACTTCAACAAAACACACGATGCACGGCAGCGAAGTTAAAAAAGTGTGAATGAGGTGAGTCCGATGTGGTTGGGGTTGAGCCCAAGCAAGGTTGGCATACACCAACCTCGACTTCCACACCTCAAGAGATCGCGAATTAGCCACAAACCCATAAAAATAAAACATCCGATGCCTTATCCTAAGTCGTTGCTCCTCAAACTTTGCGTACATATTCAAGGTGAATAAATGGACAAGTGACCACGAGTCCGATGTGGTTGGGTTTCATCATGGGGAAACAGAAACTGTACCGCTAGACCAGAAGCCCGAAAAAGGTGAGCCAGGTGAAAGAGACAGTGAAATAAATATATAACGGTGATACTGAATATATATATATGCATTGAACTCCTACAATGGTGCACAGCTGGACAATGGTAAACAGGCCGGCTATCACTGCAGTCTAAGATGAGATAATAGAATACGGAGAGTGTTTTATTGTCGGAGAGCAAACTTAAGCCCGCAGTCTGACCTGGAACCTCATATCGAGGGGTGACAAATGAGGGCAGAGGTGCCCTCCAGTGTGGGGAGCCAAAGTCTCTGTCCCCATGACACCACCTCACCCCGAAGAGGTGAGGTGCCAACAGCTGCAGGAAAATCTCACACACACCTAAACCCTACGAGAATACAAATTGTTACAGGCCCATGGGGACCTCCGAAGTCCAACCAACCACGGCAAGCCGTGAGGGGGCGCTGGCCCGAAGCAACTTGCAATCAAGGAAAGGCGAGGTGTCTTTGCTAATCTTTGCTAATCTTTGCTGCCCGCCGTCCCCTGGAAGGGCGGAATCCAGACGGGTGATTCACGCAGTGCAGGCCAATCCACATCGTCCTCATCGTCCAGCTGGCGAAGGCTGAGAGACGCCGGTGGCTGGCCATCATCATCCAGAAACGGAGTCACGGGAGGAGGATCGGAGACCTGCGATGGGGGGAGCATCGCGTGCAGGCGGACGCTCATAGCCGCGGCATCCTGTGCCCCGCCGTGCTGCTGCGGCGGCTCCAACTCCTGCAGGGAATGTGCCCGCGGGGCAGGTGCAGCAGCCGGCGGCCATGCGGACAATGGCGGCGGAGCAGCGGGTGGAGGGGGGGCGAGAGAGGGCGCTCGCCCTGGTGCAAATGCGGCGGTGCACGAGTAAACATAGATACCGTCGGTGTCCATGTGACTCGTAGTGACCGCCCAAAGGCGCCAGCAGGTCACGCACGGCATCCCCGTGCCGTCCCAAACCAAGTAGCGGCCGCCCCCCTCCGGCTTCTTCCACTCGCCCACGGGCGGCGCATGACGGCGTTTGCCAAGGGCGGTGAGCGTGCCGACAGTGGTGGCAGTAAACTTGCCACCACCAGAGCGCCCGCCACCACCAGGTGCTGGAGGATGAGGCGCGGCAAGTCGGGTGAAGGGGAATTCGTCGCGAAAGACCTTACCAAGGCGGAGGGCGAGGGCGGCGTAGGTGAGCCGCTGACCAGCGTTGAGGTCGCGGACCACCACCAGATACAGGGGGGTGACGTAGGGGGAGCGAGCCGCAGAAGACCGGAGCACGCTGTGGAGGTCTTCTACGCGGTCGCGGTCGCCGTAGTCGGGATGAAGCTTGCGATGCTTGTCCGCCAATGTGGCGAAGACAGCAAGCTGGGGCGCGGGCTCGATGGTCTCGTCGATGACAATCGCCCGAAGGCGAACCCAGAAACGGCGAGTGTCTGGGTCGCCGATCCCCTCCACGTGGAAACGCAGGCGCTGTAGTGCACAACGCCCATCATGCGGGTGCACGTGCGCAGACTCCTCGTAGAGGGCAAGAGCGGTGCCACGAAGGACTGTGGGGAGCACAGCGTAGATGAGCTCGTTGAGGGTGAGGTGGTACTCAGAGTACAACTCGAAGTCCAGATCGAGCAGCTTCAAGATCTCGTCGCGTGAAATCGGACCAAAAACGTGGGAGAGGTTCGCCAGTAACACCGCGAAGTCGCTCTCGGCCTCAGGTCCATCAAGGGTAATACCGACGTTGGACTTGAAGCCATGGGCACGTAAGAGCTTGGCCAACTCCTCGCCGTAGGAGAAGGCGTAGTCCAACTTCTCGACGAATTCCATACGCTGCGATGCACGGACAGGCGTAGAAACCCAGACGGAGTCGTCATGGTGGAACTCCGCAGAGGTGGCAGAGCGAGAGACCGGAGTAGGACGTGGCCTCAATGTTGACATGCGCACAATGGGGTCCGGCGGCTGCTCCCTCTGGGGACTCGCAGAGGGGGTCCTGGAAGGAGTGCTGCCGGAATCCCGGGCAGCACGCAGACGGCTGCCAAGGGAAACGTGCTCGCCCGACATCGCTGGAAGGGTGTAGTACGAAATGTTGGTGTTGCGGCGCGAAGTGTACGCGCAATCAAGGGGGAGTGTCTCCCTTGCCAGATGAGCGGTGCCAGTGGGGCACGCGGAAAGCAGATGATGATGAATAAAGAGCGAGGAGCTCCGTCAGATTGGCGTGAGCGTGCGTCACGGAGAACCGCAAAATGCTGCGGGATCAAAGAAACAACGGGAGCCAACAAGCGACCACTGACCGGTGGAAAGGACCGATAACCTGAAAGAGACAGTGAAATAAATATATAACGGTGATACTGAATATATATATATATATATGCACTGAACTCCTAAAGTGATGCACAGCTGGACAGTGGCAAACAGGCCGGCTATCACTGCAGTCTAAGATGAGATAATAGAATACGGAGAGTGTTTTATTGTCGGAGAGCAAAGCCCGCAGTCTAACTGGAACCTCAGATCGAGGGGTGACAAATGAGGGCAGAGGTGCCCCCCAGTGTGGGGGGCCAAAGTCTCTGTCCCCATGACCAGGCCGGGATCGAGCCCGTGACCTCTCGCATACCGGACGAGCGCTCTGCCGTTGAGCTACTCTGGCTATTGATGGCGATTTTGGTGCGGTACAGAGTACTGAGTCCCCACGGTGCCACGTAGGCGGCGAAGAGTGAAACACGAAGGATACAATTTCCCCCCCAATCTGCCGTTGCGGTGCGCTCTCTGTCGGGGCATCGCGCGGCTATGGGCGGCACGACTGTTGGGGGCGCGCGGCCTGTGCGGCACGATTGTATCCTTCATGACACAACCTCACTCTGAAGTGTCTACGTGGCACAACCACAACCAGCTGCCGGCGTCACACCTGCGCAGTGGAAGCGTGGTAAGGGCCCATAACCTCATGGGGAAACAGAAACTGTACCGCTAGACCAGAAGCCCGAAAAAGGTGAGCCAGGCCGGGATCGAGCCCGTGACCTCTCGCATACCGGACGAGCGCTCTGCCGTTGAGCTACTCTGGCTATTGCTGGATGTGACACACCGACAGTCAAAATATGTCACTTGTCACTTCCTATAGTAGGCTGGGTGACCGTCACCAGTAGACGGGAAACACCCGTTAGTATTTATGTGTACCTCTTTTATCAATCTGGGACTTTTTACCGTTCTGATATCGAAACCCTTAACTCAGGGTTTATTCTCCATTATCCGATATATACACCCGACTATATATCTGACAGGTTTGGCCCCACTTACGTTTTATTTAGCCACTGCGACGCCGCGAGGATGATTGGCTAAAGCCGGACGCTTGGGATGGAGTGAGGCGCTCCGCGCGTGGGAGTGCCGGCAGTCGCGGGTATGGCCTAAGTTTTGTGGGTTGATTTACGGCTAGCTGAAGGCCTTTGAGGACATTTTTTCTACGGGATTTAACGTTGGATTGGTTTACGCATCCTGGTTGGTCACCACACCGTTTCGTATCGGCCGCCATCTACCACACGACTTCTCGAAATTTCTGCTCTCTCACGGCAGCCGTATCGACGACCCACCACATTTCTTGGCCGCCCAAGACTACCGCATTTTTTTCCCCACGTCTTCTTGCCTCACTCCACCCCTGTAGTCTTCTTCATCATGGTTGCTTCTACTAGATCAACGGCTAGCATGGCGCATCGCCGCCGCACATTAAGCACAATCTTTGACTCCGTTGTTGCCAGGCATGCCAACACACCCGCGACCCCGACAGCGGCACAGCCGGCCGCTAATTCGGCGGGTGCTACATTTTTGGCATCGGTACGCACCTTACAGCGGGAGCACTTCGACATGAAGGTGGCGAAGCACGTCCAGCGCAAGTTGTTCGACGGCAAAGAGGGTAGATTTTCCGGTGCGGAGCCCCACGCGGCGGCCATCTTCACGAGGATGGTCTCTGCCCTGCAGGCGGCATTCGTCACTGAGGACACCGGTTTCCTCCCGCTCTTCACGCTGGACGACGCTACTTTGGCCGTCCGCGTGGAGGCCAACAATTTGTTGTTCTCCACGATCGAGCTGCTGATCGACCCCTCGTCGCCCGCAGCGGACTGGTTGGACTCCTCCCACGCCAGCTTCCCAGCAGACGGTAAGCGTGTCCTGCTCGAGTTCGCCCGTCGGATGATCCCGGTTGGGGACCCCTTCCAGGGGCAAGCGGACATGTTTGCCGTCCGCATCGCTGCGGGCGTGGACCCTCATGGACCCATTGAGGACTTCAACGCCGCGCTCAAGGCAGCGAGGACGAGATCAACGCTCCAGGACGAGGACGTGAAGTCCCTTTTCATCAAAGCCCTCGACGCCACCTTCTACCAACCGGTGGTGTCCCGTTTGCTCCTTCACGACCAGCGAGCCGCCCACGACCTACTCACCATTCAGCAGTGGGTGCGGGAGTGCTACGGCGAGCACGTGCGGGCGGGCACCGCCACCGCATCGGCACACCGGTACTCCCACGGCACGCATTTCATGGAGAAGGACGTTGATGGGTCGGGTGCGGCGAGTGAGATCGCGGACTTGCGGACAATGGTGCTCGACTTGAAGAGGCAATTGGCCACCTTCCTCGTCACCGCCGAGTCCGAACCGTCTCCGCGTGGATTTACCCCTCGCGCGGACAAACCGGACCGCCGGGTCAAGACCCGTTTCGCAGCCTCGCCCCTCCCCAAAGGGGGGAATTGGTCTCAGTCCGTCTCGCGGAAGGTGGCCTTCCACTGCGAAAGCGGTGCGACAATCCCGTACTGCCAACATCAGGTATGTGCTAAGGGGAAGGCGAGGCACTGGCACCGGGACTGCCCGAACGGGGGCAGGACCGGACTCTCGGCCTTCGCCTTCGCCGAAGAGGCCGAAAACTCCGTGTTGGCCGCGAAGTTCCAACACGCCATCGACAACAGCGACCCCGTGGAGTTCGACGCCCTCTGCATGCTTGCGGGCGGGAAGCCGGAGGTCTTCACCGATCTCTCCGCGTGCTCGTTCTGCGAGGAGGGCGGTGAGGTCCTCGTGTCCGCCGTCGCCGAGTTCTCTGAGATGGCGCACGCGGCTGGAGCTTCCACATTCAACATCAACACCTTCACTGCCGACGTGCCGGTGGTGTCGGAGCCACCCGCACACTCCCCGCCCGCGTCGGTTGGGTCCGAAGACGATTGGACCGGTCCGCCAAACCCCTTCTGCCCTCCCGTCACACGCACGTTTGCCGACTTCATTGAGGGCACGGGGGTTGCATTGGTGCCCGACGAGCCGGCCCCAAGCATGAATTTGCTCTCCGCGGTTGGGGGGCCGGAACGCGTGATCGACTACGGGCCCGCAACTTGCGCCACGAGCGACGATGACGACGAGGGTGACTCGGTGACACTGCCGCGACCACGGTACGGCTGCGGGAACGGCATTCCGAGGTTCGCGAGATCTCTCCTCACTTCCTCCTTGGTGTGCGCGCTCTTTGTTATTTGTGCCGCCGCCGCGCCGCACGCCGTTACCGGTGTCGGTGGTGCCGATGCGCGCACATGCACGGCTTCGCCGGTCGGTGGTGCTACGTCGACTACCTCGGCGGTCCCGGCTACGGAGGCTTCGCCGACTGACATGGTTCATGGCGTGCCGTGTGCTATCCCACCTCGTCGCCAACGGCGGGAGCAGAGGCGGCATGGCCTCTACATGGCTCCGGTGCCGTGGCATCCCGGGCCGCCACCGCCTGCCGAGTTGTTTGTGGACGGCCCTCCGCTGTCGCCGGCTTCATCTTCAGACGACGAGGCTCCACCGTCGGGCAGCACTTGGCAGCATCCCGGTGCGGTGCAGCCTCCCGTGATCGAGAACTCGTCAATTTCTTCTACGAATGATTCATCACCGGCCCCGGGGGCCGGCAACTGCTTCACAGTCACGCTGCTCCGAGCCGGGCAGACAGCTCCGAAGACCACTAGTGGCTAGAATTATTCACGCCGTGCCTGCCTGGGAGTTAGCTGTAGTATAGCCTCCTAGATGTGCAGAAGGGCTCTCTACATTTGAGCTGTGTTTAGGGTTTTAGCAAAGTAACAGCAGTATCTGACAATCTTGCTGTGACCTGGGACCGCCCTGACCAAGAGTACAGGCCCCCAGTTGTGCTACAGTTTCCTCCTGAAGTTAAGTAGGGAGTTTGTTTGCTTCGTTCACTACTAGCTCCGGTCACCACCCTAGGTGGTGTGCTGGATGTGACACACCGACAGTCAAAATATGTCACTTGTCACTTCCTATAGTAGGCTGGGTGACCGTCACCAGTAGACGGGAAACACCCGTTAGTATTTATGTGTACCTCTTTTATCAATCTGGGACTTTTTACCGTTCTGATATCGAAACCCTTAACTCAGGGTTTATTCTCCGTTATCCGATATATACACCCGACTATATATCCGACAGCTATTGATGGCGATTTTGGTGCGGTACAGAGTACCGAGTCCCCACGGTGCCACGTAGGCGGCGAAGAGTGAAACACGAAGGATACAATTTCCCCCCCAATCTGCCGTTGCGGTGCGCTCTCTGTCGGGGCATCGCGCGGCTATGGGCGGCGCGACTGTTGGGGGCGCGCGGCCTGTGCGGCACGATTGTATCCTTCACGATTTCATCCCAAGCTAGGTTGCCCTAGACTTCCACATCTCAAAAGAACGCGTCCCTCCTCGGCATCCATCGGAATACCTGCGACACACACTGCGCACACCCAATATCGTGAGCTTAAATATCAACATAAACAAACTGAAAAATAAAAAACAGTCGAGCATTCAAACAATCCTTGCGCATATCGATTTACAACAGTCACAGCACCGGCCGCCCCACAAGGCGAAGGAACGTTGAGAAAATTGTGAGCTCTAAGTGTTGGTGCGCAGCAATTAGGCCTGTGCTACACCGAAACTTGGGAAAGCAAATGTGTCGTGATCGCAGCGATTTCATTGGCTCCTGTCGCGACTGTCATCCGGCGATGTCATGCGAGGTCATGCGAAGTCATTATTTGTGAAATGCCAAAAAGCAAATAATCGTCCAACATTTGGGACCTCAAAATCGAGGTCCCAAATGTTGGACAACATTTGCACCAAATGTCACCCAAATGTCGCCTGCGACAAATCCTGGATCATCAGATCAAAACAACGGGAACGGTTCAGAGAGACCACCGGCTAGCTGGGGTGCGAAGATCGTGTATCGCTGGACTAGAATATGCTGCATTTTCCAATCACAGACACTGTTCAAGATCGGGTCGTCTAGTTTTCGACGTGGAAAATCTGCATTTATATTTTTCAAACGACGCGGACGCGATCTGTACACACGAGCATGTTTTTATGATGTTGTCCACGTCGGACCGACGCGCGTTTGCCCTAAATATTCCTTTTTAAGTCGTTTCGCACGTTCGATCAGGCGAATGTCGATTTTAATCTGATCGCGCGGACTGTGATTTATAGATTTAATAACTCGTCTGAAAATGATCGCCGGGTCATATGGAGACTGTATGACCCGGCGAAACGAATCTTATTTGCTTCTCGACAGTGTACCGAAATCCGGTGTAGCACAGGCCTTAGTTGCTTCCTCAGAAAGTCAACGCATACGATACTTGTGTCACAGTCGAGTGTCGCTGTCGTTTGTGTCAGTGAGTGACTGCTGGACGTCATCACCCTTCAGTTCGATATCGCGAGATGTCATCGGATGACAGACGCTGTAATTAATTCCTATTCTGAATTCCAGCGTCTGTCTCAGTATTACCCATTATTATTTTATATAAGACAGTAAAATACTTACATGTGCACCCGGGGCGGAGGACAAATGCTTTGATCGGACGCTATTAGTGTGTCCTCCGTCGTGTCCTCCAATATCGTACGTGTACAGTTTGTCCTCCGCCCCCCATATGTTGTACAAACGAGATGCAGAACAAACGAGAGACAGAGTCAGACGAGAGACTTGCTGAAGCATCTGACCTCTCCAAGAAAGCACGCACGCGCCCTTCGCTTGGCCTTGCTATGCCACTGGATAGGCATGTTCGAAATTGAAAGCTGAAAGGATAGCAAAGTTGGCGAAGATGGTTACCAAAACACACGACATTGTAGGTCTCCTTGCCAACATATTTTCTCAGTAAGGGAATTACTTCTTTCGTGCTCGACCCAGAACCCGCGCACCGCCTTCAGAAGTGTGCACGCTTTTATGCGGCTTACTTTTCGCTTGAGAACAAAGTGAATCAAGCAAATGGGGAATATATTTTCAATATTCCGGTAGAATATTCGGACCTCGTGAAATTACACATATGTAAGAGGGCAGCAACGGCGTGAAACGGGGCTAGCCAAGTCTGGCTTCCCACTAAAGACTGAAAGTTGGCATGGACACTCTCGTAAGTCGGGCTGCTTTAGAATATAACTATTAGTTAGAAGGCCTATCGAAAGTATCTTTAATGCGGAAATGCTTACATCTCGCCTCCGCGCTGTTTAGCGAGACGCCCAGAAACGGTACCGAACTTCGAAGAGGGGAAACTAGCACTGTTCTGTGAATAACGACCGCACATTTCAATATGACCTTCAGGCGACGTGGGCCCAGCTTCGTATGCAGCCGCTCTCTGCAGATATTTTTTTTATTTGCTTCTTCAATAACGGTTAGCCGTTCTCATCCAGCACCACCGCCCCCACGCCCCAACCCACCCATCCCAGATCCCCTCCGCCCCCAGCTCCACCGCCACCCCCCGCCAGTACCTCCAAACCCGCCCCCTCCTTCCCCTCCTTTCCCACCAGAGCCATCGCCTCCCCTCCACCCTCCCCGCCCCCGCCCCCCGCCTCCCCCTCCCAGGCCTGACCTCCTATGGTGTCTCCATCAACAACAACTTTGTGGAATGGGGTCGTTCCATATGTTTGACGCCAGAGGATATGTATGTATATTATGCGCCTTGCGCTACAGAGGTTTATCCCAAACCTCGCTCGCTTCTGCCTTACCAGCCCTCACCCACCATTACGAACGACGCGCTTAAAACCCTGTAGGGGTCTTGCACACTCTCCACCGGGTTCTCCAAGAAAGTCGCGGGCCAAGAAACGGCTTTGCAGGGTTTCCATGGGATTCTTTATGAGATTCGCGGGCCAAGAAACGGCTTTGCAGGGTCCCCACGGGATTATCAATGAAAATCGCGGGCCAAGAAACGGTTTTGCAGGGTCTCCGCAGGGTTCTCCAAGAAAATCGCGGGCCAAGAAACGGCTTTGCAGGGTCCCCACGGGATTATCAATGAAAATCGCGGGCCAAGAAACGGCTTTGCAGGGTCTCCACGGGGTTCTCCAAGAAAATCCAAACCCGAAGTGTGGGGAGGGAGACGAGGGGACTGAACCACCCAGCTGGAATCCTTGTTTTCTCCCTCGAGTCCTGCGGTGTCCCCTCCTGCCTCGCCCCGGGCACGTTTTCGACTTCGTGCCCGCGTCAACTGGTATGGAATAGGCGAAGATTGTAAGTCACCAAGGGGTTGACTGCTCCGCGCGCCGTTATGTGTTGCGTGTGGATCCTCGAGCGTAGGTTGTGCATAAGGTTGGAGGGACGCGCGAGGCGCGCGCGCTCGCAGAGCAGAATGTTTCGTGCGGGCGTATTTCCCCCTGGCTGGCCGCGGATGCTCGTGAAGGTTCCAACCGTCTGGGGGAGCATCAGCCCTCGAGCAGAAGTGAAGCCGGGAGTGACGTCGATCGCAAGCCCTTGAGGCCCAGCTATAGCGGACGTGGATCGGAGTGAATAGGTGCACGATGGCTAGAGCTGACCAACGCTCGTGGGGGGAGCCGCGCCCAGGATTTTGGCAACTGTTCGGAGGGTGGTTGCGACTATAGTGATTACCTATGCGAGTACAAAGCTTATGTCGTAGAATACAATGTGACCAACCTGAGTCCGTCGGCCCTCGAGGCCCCCTACCTGAATCAAATGTTCCTGAACGGCGACCCCATCGGAGAAGATACCGTTAACACCTCCCTCCCGATGGGAGAAACACGAAATTTCACGAAGATTCACCTTATGCAGCAGAATTCGAACGACGAGTGGCAGAAATTCTGCCTGATTATGCCGGACGGAGTGGAGTGGTGCTTTCCGCAGTGGGGGGTGATTAATGGCACGTATCAGCACACACTTGAACTTTTTCTGGTCCGCTCTCACTCGAGCTTCTTCTCTCGCACCCTCTCTCCGCAGAGCCCGACGGGAGCCCACATGCCTTACGGGGCGCGAGCTGCAAATAAGGCAACCCGAGAGGCCGCGTCTCAAGCTGCCGGAACGCGCCCCGCTGTCGCACCGCTCTGCGCTCAGGCACTTGGCGCTCGCTGTGTGGCAGTGCTTCGTTCTAGCCCAGGCACCCGCGGTGTGGCAAGGCCTCCAGTATATTACACCTTGCATGTCCACCCGATGGATCTTTCCTGTCTGCGGAGGACGGCTCGCTCCAGTGTGGCAATTTCGGAGTATTTCGGCAGGCACTCGCTCCAGACTAGTCAACTAGGAACCTGATACTCTTTCCAAGATACAGGATTTCCAGTTATGCGAGCCGCGTACTTTGTCGGGTCTCGCCACAGCGGACCGAGAACGAGAAGTAGCTCCTCCGTTGAAGGGCACGAGTTGGATGTGGGACTTGTGGCCGTCGGACTCACCGAAAAGGTCGTGCATGGTTTGCTCAGGACATTTGGAAAAGGCCTGACGTGACCGAGAAGGCAGGAGAGATCTATATAAGATATTGCGGCTTCGAATACACGGTGTGACCCTTGTTTTCAAACAGGATGTGACGTATATCATATCCTGTGACTTTTACCATACAAAGTGACAGACTTGCAACGATCACCGCCGTCAAAGAGAGAGAGAGGGAATGAGGGACACATCAATTACCGCGACCCTGGCTCAAGTGTGGCCACGCTGCGCTACCGTACAACAGGCCACCTTATGCGACGGACAGGTGGACAGGGCGAGAGACACGTTAGGGGCCCTCAACAGAGGCGCTTCAGGGGCCCTCAACAGAGGCGCTTCAGGGGCCCTCAACAGAGGCGCTTCAGGGGCCCTCAACAGAGGCGCTTCAGGGGTCCTCAACAGAGGCGCTTCAGGGGCCCTGCAGCACCTGGGAGGGGAGCTCGCATCGCTGGCAGCTGCAGCGCTTCTCTAGGTGCGGCGCGGGGGGCACTGAGGGAGGCGGTTGCGGGGGCCCTGCAGGAGTGTGGCTGTTACCCGGACGTGGAGCCGGTGGACGGACTGCTCATTGCGTCCAGCAATCGCCTGCTGCCCTGGGGGGATCTAAGCTATTGCCTGTACCCACACGAGACCACTGTAGTGGTGAGGCTGCCCCCCTTCTCTGGGGCCTGTACCCGCATGAGAGAGACCACTGTAGTGGTGAGGCTGCCCCCCTTCTCTGGGGCCTGTACCCGCATGAGAGAGACCACTGTAGTGGTGAGGCTGCCCCCTCTCTGGGGCCTGTACCATATGAGAGAGACCACTGTAGTGGTGAGGCTGCCCCCTTCTCTGGGGCCTGTATCCGCATGAGAGAGACCACTGTAGTGGTGAGGCCCCCCTTCTCTGGGGCCTGTACCCATAAGAGAGACCACTGTAGTGGTGAGGCTGCCCCCTTCTCTGGGGCCTGTACCCGCATGAGAGAGACCACTGTAGTGGTGAGGCTGCCCCCCTTCTTTGGGGCCTGTACCCGCATGAGAGAGACCACTGTAGTGGTGAAACACCCCTCGTCTTGCGCTACTCCATAGTCTGCAAAGCCCGAACCACACAATCTCCGTTGGCACGACTTGATGCAGTGAGGTTCTCGAAGGAGCCTGGAAGGTGCTTTCAGACTCCAAGTGTCGTGCCATGTATGGCCGGACAAGAGGCTGTCACTGCCCTGCCCTAGTGCAACATCACCCCTCGACGTCTCAAGCTGCCCAGCAGCACCTCCCCCCCACAGGGGGGAGCCAGATGAACCCACCCTCGTTCAATAAACAGGTGAGCAGGAGGAGCTGAACGAAGGGTGCCACACACAGCGCAAGGGTACTAACGCTCAGAGGAGGTTCGATGACCAAAAAGCAGTGGGTCATCGAGGTTCGATGACCAAAAAGCAGTGGGTCGCGCACAGTTTGTGTGACACGGTGCGAGCATAGGGCTGAGGGGTGTGAGGGGAGGTTGGAGCAGGGCGACTCTAGGGGTGTGGTGCTGCGGGTGCACGAGAAAGAGATGGAGAACACGGCAGGGGCGCTGGCGTTTGGGTTCAATTACACGCGCATGCATCCGGCCTTCCTCACGAACCTCTCGGCGCGAGGAGCAGGCTCCGAGGAGTGGGACCGCCTCGTCTACGAGCTCGGCCCCAAGGAACTGGACCCCGGTGAGCTCGTAACGACAGATGTGTTCGTCCACTTGTATCCCGCCAGTGACCACGACCGATGGTTCGATCTGGTCGGCCTTGACGAGAAGCTGATCCTCACCGTCCAGGTGCGTGACGGGCCTTGCGAGAGCCCTCTTGTGACTGACCCGCCGCCACGATTCTACAGGGCATGCGTGAGCGCGGCCCCATCGCTGATCGTGGTGGTGTATCTCCGGCTTGCCCGCCTCCATGCCAATATTCACCGGAGGCCAGAGTCCCGTCTGAAGCCCCCCGTGCCTGGTGGCTGCGCTGCTTTGAGCCTTTTGGACGTCGGGGAGGCGTGCGGCCGAGGTGGCATGCCTCACGGCGGCCCGATGAGAACTCGTTGTGTGCAAACGTCAAACGACACCTGACGGCACTCGAGGCCTTGAGGAGAGAGGCCGGACAAGGATGCTCCTCCATCTCTCCCAACGGTGGAAATCGACTGAGAAGTGTGCGGCGTGACCGGCACAAAGCGGGGAGCGGTGGAATGTAGCTTAACCAAGGGTGCATGCGTGCCGCAGCGCTGGGGAATGGGGCTCCTTCGAACGTGACAAGGGGGGGGGTGTGATGGGGCGTCCCTGCCTGCGCGCAGTCGGACGTTAATTTCACGGTACAGGAGTGGTCTGAGAACAACACATTCGTGACCTCCCTGAAAATGTGCTGGCCGCCTGACATCGTCACCAAGGACTACTATGAGCTTGTATGCTGGCCGCCCTCGCCTGCTTTCCTTCAGTTCCTCTCACGAACGTTAGACCACGTGTAATCCCTCAGCCTCCTGGAGCGCTGTGTGGCCCTCACCATCCCCCCTGCGTCTCCAGGCGCATCTCGTCTGCGCTTCCCCGTTCCCTCTCTGTGCCTCGGCGAGGACGAAAGCCTTCGGGCACGTGTGCTCTCGCTCTTCGGGCTTCTTTTGTTCCTGGAGCCCCGCAGCGGCTGTCGAGGGGGCAACCTCCCATGTTCGGCATGAGCCCCACTGCCTCCCCAGGTGTTGGCCAACCTGGGAGTTGGCTCGGTGTCCCAGACCAAGGCAAGGGGCTGTGTCCGGTCAATCCTCTGAAGGCAGCACAAATCCCGCGCCCGTTGGGGGCCCACTGAGGCGCTCTTCTCCTGCTGCCTCGCCTCCCTGCGCAGCTCCCGGCGGGCGACCGCGCAGAGTATAACTACAGCAACATGCCCGAGGAGAACCTGAAGGTGTTCTGGAGGGAGCACTTCTGCATCACGCCGGAGTACGCGCGCTCGCAGACGCAGCTGGGAGCACTGTTCGACCTGGAGTACATCGACCGCAACGCAGGTTGCCACCGTGCCACCCTCAACCCCAAAAGTGTAACTGCCGGGGTGCCGTAGGGAGGGGTGGGCTGGCACTCACGTCGGACGCAATCAGACCAGCCGTGCACTGGCTCGGCTGATCACAGCTGACTAAGCAGGGCCAGTTGGGGGCTCCAGGCAGCGCTTGAGAGGGGGGAGGTGGGTATGTGAGGGGAGCGCAACAGGTCTCACCACTGCCGGGCGGCAGTTTGGCTCCCAGGACATCACCTACTGGAACAACACTTGGCTGTTTGACGGTCAGGTGCTGCAGAACTATGGCGGCAACGGACCGCTTGCAATTGGGCAGCCAGAGTCCCTCGCGGCGAGCCTCAACTTCGGCATACCCGACTTTGCCAAGTACGCCCGCCTCGATCCCTTGTCCCCGCCCTCGCCTGGCGCAAGGGAGAGCTCCTCTTTCCCCTTCGCCGCCGCACACCAGCTCGCAGTGTGTGGTGCGCGGTGACTGATGGCGGAGGATGTCCAGGAGTCAAGGTGGCTGACGTGTCTCATTAGTTGTGTAGCCGTCAGCCCGGGCACCTCAGGCACTCGAGGTGTCTGGCGGGACCGCGCTTCCTTGCGATTGGCCGAAGCAGGTAGCAGTGGCTGGAGCGTAGAGCGCTGCCAGCTGGGTTCACATGCAGGAGTCAAGCGTCGTCCAGAGCGGGGCTTGAAGTGCCGCTCGACTGAAGCCGAGCCTGCGCGCCGAGCCTGCGCATTTCGCCTGGAGCAGCGAGCAGCGAGCAACTTCTATTTTATGCCAGGTGTCACCCAGAGATGCCAGCTGGCGATGTGAGTTTGCCGCGCCTCGGGGGTGTGGGGAGGGGAGAGGGGGGGCTTCCTCAGCCACACACTTGAGCTGCGCATGGATTCTGGGAATGTCATCGACGAAACCTCCTACCCTGAGGGAAGCGCTATCTTTGAGACAGAGCCTGAGGCCAACAACCGAGTCGAGATGCAAGTCGAGTTCTGCGACTTCGGGTCCTTCCTCCATCCCCGCGAGAATGTCACCATCGGCCTGCAGACCGTGGACTGGGGCGGTAATCCTCTTGGCCGCTCTCCTTCTTGCTTCAGACAGCCGACCTCGTCCCCCGTAGTCTGGCCTTCATGTCCATCTCCCTGCCCTCTAACCTGGCCGGCCTCACCTGAAATCCTTTCTCAATGTTGATTTTGTCTTTTGCCTGTGAATCCAGTTCTCGGTGGTGGTCGATGGATCGAAGGGATACCAGTGGCAATCGGAGGGTGTACAAACGAGCTCTTAGGCGGAAGTTGGGGGGATGGAGGGCGAGGGGAGGTGGGCCGGCAGACGATTTGTGCCTGTTTGACGGGGACTTCATCCAACGATGGGGAGTCGTGGAGACACAGTGCATCGGGGACAGCGGGTGCACAAGCATCTACGGCTGGGTCAACTCCCAGGATGTGAATGTCATCTACCATGAGGGCAACTACGGGCCGCACTATGCCGACGTCCGGTATTGCCTGCGGCCACGCCAATGCCCGCCTCGCCTCCCCGTTACCTGAGCCCGTGAGTTGAGGGGGAGCCGGTCGCACCCATTCGGCTTTTGGCGTCGACTGCTGCAATTGGTCGGACGCCTGCTCCCGAATGCGTTGGCAGTTTTGCCTGTCGGAAGTGCCACGTTGCGGGCTTGGAGATCCTGAACTGTTTTACAGGGTCCCATACTCCAACCAGTCCACAGCAATGTTGATGATTGTGCTTGCGATGGCTGCCTATAGCTCCCGCGGAGCAGCTCTTCCCTGGCCCTCACAAACGAGCTCAGACATGTGGCTGGCTCTCCGGTTGCCTGGCCACAGCCCGGGCCTCACGATGCGACGGCGGGCGGGGGCGGGGGTGTGACGTGCAGCTTTGCACGGATCCCGGTGGAGCGGCTGTATGAGTACTGCATGGATGACCAGAGCTGCACGTACAAGCGCGGATGGACGAACCGCTTCCTGTTCAACGGGGACCCCATCTACGACAACCTGTTCCGGCCTGGGCTCGCTGTCAATGAGAGCTACCCCAACCGCGAGGTGGTGGCGAAGGGTGACTTCGGGCTCCCCCTGCACCCCATCACAGGGGACTGGCACAACTTCACTCTTTGGATGGATGTCTACAATGACGTGCTGAACTCCAAGCCAAACGAACAGGAGACCTGGAGTGTCAATGTGTGTGCCCTCTGCCGCCCTTGTGCTGAATGAGTCGGCCCAATGGCGTGTCACTCTGCTCGTCCCGGGGCCTCACAGGGCGCCGCCACAGGGCGCAGTCTAAACGGAAGGGGGGAGCCTTGGCGCTGCATGGTGCCTTCCTCCGAGAGCAGCCAGCGGCTTTCACATAGAGGCATGTCGGATGGGCATTGGTCATAGGATTGCCTGCATTCTGCGATCAGCCATACCAAAACCCTGATGCGAAACCCGCCCACTTCAGCGGCTTCGCTCGCCCGTCATGCCGGGGCTGCCGTCATCCTAGTAGCAACCCTCACATGTCAGCCGCTTCACTCTCTCATTGCGCAGGGGCTACACGGCTCGAGGTGGACAGCTCGCCTGAAGGGCGCCATGCTGCCGTCTGCCCCGCTCTGAGAGGCCCAGGGGGAGGGCGGGTGACAGGTGTCATACTGTACGAAGGCGTTAAAGGAAGCCGGGGAGTGTGGATGCCCAACCAATCTGGATGCGGGTTGGGGCATCTGGATTGGGGACCAGTATGTGCCCTGGGGAGGGACCGCATGTGTGGCTGAGGATAAGCTCCGCCGCGTCTTTGTCCAGGACAGCGAGTTCATGGTACGTGCCCCTGGTCCTGATTTACCTTCAACCTGAAGGACCACCCCTTGCACTAAACCCGCCTGCCCCGCCCATGTGCGCGCCGTCACTCTGAAACCCTCCCCTCCCTCATGCCTTCTGGACCCTGATCCTATCCTCTGGGTGCTCCCTGTCCCTCCCTCTGCATCGCTGGCAGAGTTAGCCCGAGGTTCCATGCGATCTCCCGCTGCCCGGCAACACTCAGGCCTGCTCGGGCTGGTGGTGTGTGTATGCTTATCCTTGCGAATCCTTTGGCACCCCGTAGCCACAGGAGACTGCACTATGTACCCTCGGGCTGGTGGTGTGTGTGTGTGTGTGTGTGTGTGTGCAGAGACCAACAATTGTTGGGCGATGATCGGTCACATCGTATCATCCTTCCATGCTGCCTTGCATCTGGGTTGGGAATATGTATGAGTTTGTGGTATCTTGTCCCGGCCCCGCCCTGCTCTTGATTTGCTTTTCACATCCACTGGGATGATGATGGGCTGGCTTTTGTTGGCCGATCTCATGCCGTTCAGTGTGTGTGCAGCCTTATGACTGCCATATATGACAAACGACTGGATGCACAATATGCTGACATCCAGGTCATTAGGTACCCTGCACATGACTCGTACTTGGCCGACAAAGCTAAGTATGGGATTGTCACGAGCCAACTGCATCGGTTCGCTGAGAGATGTGTCCTTTGGCAAGACTTTGTTTACAACATAGCTCTTGTTTTCCACAGGATGACACAAAAGGGTTACCACAGCAGGCGTTTGTGGGGCTTTTTGCGGCGCTTTATGGTGGAGAGGCCCGGTCTGTATGATAGACGAGGTCCGGGTTGCTGGATCTCGCGCGTCAGGCGTAAGCTGGGGGACTTGCGTGACGGTGTCATTGTGCCAGGTCCGAATGGGTGGGAGTTCGGGCCATCATAGCTGACCGGGAATACGTCTCGCCATAGGGTTGTGGCATCTCGCTGTTAACGGGGACGGCCACTTGGGTGCTTTGGATGATGGGATGTGGCTGTCCCTGTGGTACCCTTCTGACGGGTACTGCCTCTTTGAGGGCGTCGGGGATTCGTCTGCGGCTGGCTCTATTTATGTCCAGTGCCTTGAGGCTTTTTCACCTGCCGGGGGACTGGTGGTTGACAGCCACTTTATGGGGTGCTGACATCTCGTTGTTAACGGGGACGGCCACTGGAATGATTTGGATGATGGGATTGTGGCTGTCCCTGTGGTACCCTTCTGACGGGTACTGCCTCTTTGAGGGCGTCGGGGATTCGTCTGCGGCTGGCTCTATATATGTCCAGTGCCTTGGGGATTTTTCACCTGCCGGGGGACTGGTGGTTGACAGCCACTTTATGGGGTACTGGCGGATCGCTGTGAACGGGGACGGCCACTGGAATGATTTGGATCATGGGATGTGGCTGTCCCTGTGGTACCCTTCTGGCGGGTACTGCCTCTTTGAGGGCGTCGGGGATTCGTCTGCGGCTGGCTCTATTTATGTCCAGTGCCTTGGGGCTTTTTCACCTGCCGGGGGACTGGTGATCGACACCCACTTTATGGGGTACTGGCATCTCGTTGTGAACGGGGACGGCCACTGGAATGATTTGGATGATGGGATGTGGCTGTCCCTGTGGTACCCTTCTGACGGGTACTGCCTCTTTGAGTGCGTCGGGGATTCGTCTACGGCTCGCTTTTTGGGTGTGTCTTGGATTCGTCTGACGCTAGCTCCCTCTCCGTGTACAGTGCTCATGGTTATTACACATGCCGGGGGACTTGTGTTCTTTGACCTTGATATGAAGTACTGGCGGATCGCTGTGAATGGGGACGGCCGCCGGGTGGAAGTGGGTTTTGGGAGGCTGTCCCTGTGGTGCCATTCTGGCGGGCACTGCCTCTTGGAGAGCTCGGTAGATTCGTCTGTCGTGCTGCGAGGAGAGGCAGAAGGTGGTGAAGTACACCTTCTGTGTTTTCCCTTGAATTTTGTGGGGAGCACTTAGGTGCCCGCATGTTTTCTTTTTTGACATGGGGTGTCCATGATGTGTGGTGTGACTGCATTCATGACATAACCATGGACCAACAGGTCCCATCCATCGACCGGGAGCCACTGGGGGGCATGCCAGCAGGGTCCGCTTACTCCGTAACCCAGAGACCAACAATTGTTTGGCGACGATCGGTCACATCGTATCATCTTTCCATGCTGCTTTGCATTTGGGTTGGGAATATGTATGCGTTTGTGGTATCTTGTCACGGCCCCGCCCTGCTCTTGATTTGCTTTTCACATCCACTGGGATGATGGTGGGCTGGCTTTTGTTGGCCGATCTCATGCTGTTCAGTGTGTGTGTGTGCAGGCAAGGTATGCGATTGTCAATGTCAGCTATGAGAACCGTAACGTCGGCAGGTTCCCAACCGGTGCAGCCCACATCCAGCACCGGCTCGCCGCAGAGTTTGTTGCGCGTGCGTCGGGAGTTGGTGGCATACGCCACCTGGCAGACCGGCCGCATCGATCTGCTGGGGCTATTGCCGGATGAGGTGATGGGGGGATTGCCAGCCGCCAGGACTGCTGTTCGCTGTTTGCTGTGCCTGCTGCCCCCGTTGTCTTGATGTGTCTTGACGTCGGCCCCGCGCCGCTGAGCTGATGCTCGGCGCTCTGTGCAATCTCAGAGAAGCCACTGCGCCTCGAGCGGGGCTCGAGAGGATGGCGGCGCGGCGCAGCCAGGGTGTATGTTGCGGCTGCGCATGCGGGGCCCAAGGTGGGCGTGGCAGATCTATGTGATGAGAGGATGCCCGTGCCTCCGCGGCGTGCACGGGCAGCTGAGGGTGGTTGGCACGTGGAGGGGGTGAGAGCGCAGGGTACGAGAACTTCACGAACACGGTTTTCATCGACGGGCGCACGCTGGAACAGGTGGATGAGCAGGGCGAGTCGAGGGTGTTCAGCTTCTACCACCAGAGCTTCCCGGCGATATTCGTGGATCCCGGGCAGTCGTGGATGTATCCGGGGGACACGCGCTGGGTGCAGCACGAATGGTCCCCGGAAGTGGAGGAGACCCTCGAAGCGAACAACGGCGAGGTCTCCGGTGAAGTCCTCCATCAGTTTGAGAAAGTACTCATGGATTACAACGTGCCACGTGGGGCCATCATACGCACCGATGGGGGCCCCCAGTACCTACGCCTGTACGTCGATTCAGGTGTGCCATGTACTGTCTCTGCTCGTGTGGCCCGGCGCTTGGATCACTGCTGCCCACCAGCCTTCACCCGCACTTCCTCGCTCCTCCAATGGCTGCGTCCGCTGCGCCAGGGCGTGCACACCCCCCGAGCGCTGCTGAAGCTGAGGGGCTTCATCCACCGATGGGCTCTTGGAACTGAACATGTCGACACTTTTTTAGTAAACATGAGATCGGTGGGGAAAATGCATGCACGTCCCATCAGCCCCTCTTGCTGTGACATCGTGAGCAGCCCCCCTACGCCATGATGGGTAGACCCCCTCACCTCCTGAGCCCTTCCCAGAGCGTCGTCATGCATATTCCCTGCCCATAGTGACCGCGGCGGTGGGCGTTGGATCGAGGGCTCCGCAGATGACATCGTGGCGGAGACCAATGAGAATAATCGATTCTGGGTCAAGGTGGAGTTCGACAGTGAGACGGGTGGCAGATGCCAGCAGCCTCCGCCCCCACCCCCGCCCATATCGCCGAGCCCTCCGATTCCTCCCCTCCTCCTCCACCGCCGCCGCCTCTGCCTCCGCCACCACCTCCGCCACCTTCACCCTCCCTCCTCCTCCTCCGTCCACCCCCACCACCCCGCCCGCCTCCGCCTCTGCCTCCGCCACCCCCTCCTCCTCCCCCGCCCCCCGCCCAGTCCGATCCCCCTCCATGGTGGGAACTGTTCACACCTGCAGCACCTCCTCTCCCCTCTCCCCACCACCAGCACCTCCTCCCTCCCAATGCCACCCCACAAAACCCCCCTTTCACCGCCAAACCGGCACCCCCACCCTCCTTACCCGCTCCAGATTTTCCGCCCCTAATCCCCCTTCCTCCACCCTCCTCGCCTTCCCTCCGTGCATATCATGTCCGCAGTATGAGTCCATCCGAGCCGCCACCGGTGCCCCCTGCGAATGCGTCTCCCCGTTGTTCCTCACGCTGCGCCTGCACACCCTCTCCATGGACACCTTCAACCAGGTCAGCGCCCCCTTCCAGCGCCTCCCCCTGCGCCTCCCTGCCTCCCCCTGCGCCTCCCCCTGCGCTTCCTGAATCTTACACACCGAATGTACCAATTCCCCAAGAATGCCCATGGCCGTTCTTTATAAGGGGCAAACTCGGAGACACAATCCAACAGAGATTGGCCGCTGAGGAGGGCGTGTGAGGCTCGTCTGGAGCAGGTGTGCACTGAGGTGAGCTGTAACAGTGGCGAGGGTGGCGTGTGCAAACCAGGAGTTGTTTGAGAAGAGCCTTGCAGAGGGCCTGGCTGTTGAGGCTGAGCAGGTGCGCAACCCTCGACGCGTGACGCCCGATGCTCCATGTTACACCAGGGGCGCGTGTAGGCCACCTCTGTACAGGGCCCCCCATTGCTCCCTCAGCCTGCCATAAAACCCCCCCTGAATGTCGCAGTCATCACACCCTGATAGTCCATCATCTTGGGTAGATTCTTGTGCGTTGTGAGAGGGCCTCTGCCGCTTCACCCTGCGGCGCTGCCTGCCGGCATACCTGATGCATGCGCAACCTCCCTGGCTCTCCGTGCCTCGTCTTTGGTGTGTCATGCACTGCCCTATCCAAGCGGGACTCCCGCATGAGTCAAGTCCACTTCTAGGATATGACTCTGCCGCCGCTATATTTGTATAGCTATAGGTTCTTGTAGCTATAAAGCTCGTATCAATGAACTCATTTCCATCCTCTGTAACAATGGGTGCGGTTTACAGCACTGTGCCCCTTCCTCGATCACCAGCATAGCACACTTGGCATACTTTATTCCATTCATGGCATGATCCTGGTGGTCCATTCCAACATATGGCTCCACTTGGATGGATCCCCACTCAGAGACATGGAGAGTTGTGTTACCTGTGTGTGCCGGCGCTTGTGAGGGAGAGCGTCTGAGTTGCGCTAGTGCTGTCGGGCTTGCAGGTGCTGGTCAACACGGTACTGGAGGGAAGTGTGGTGGTGGAATGCGAGGTGCAGCCGCCAGCGGACGACACGTTGCTCTCGCTGACAGATGCAGAGGCCATGGTGGATGACCTGCAGAGCACTCGCGTCACCCTGGACCCTGCGCTCGGCAACTATACCCTCCTCACCTACCGCCTGCCTAAAGAGGTGACTGCTCGCATGCTGTCAGCAGCCTCCTGTTGTGGACTCCGACTTGTTGTGTCGTAGGTGTGCTGTGTCCATTTATGCGTAAAGGTACACATCAAGCACGCCTGTAGCTGATGCCAGCTTTTGATTCCACATGTCTGCAACGCAATCCGCTGTGCCGCGGGTAAAAACATTTATTCCGCGAGAATCCGATTATTTTTTGAAACAGGGAACCCTCCCAAAGTGAGTGAGCGCCAAGTGTTGTCCTGCCCCGGGAATGAGTGAATCTCATGAACACACCGAGCATCAGGCAGTGGAGAGACGATGGGGATGCTGCGGTGTTGCTGTGGTGGCAGGGTGACGATGGTGACGACCTGAGTACCATGGAATTGCTCATCATCATGTTTGCAGCAGCACTTGGCCTTGGATGCTTTGTGGGCGGCGGACTTGCTATTCGACGCGCGCGGCGAATGCAACGGGTGTCAGCGGCTGTTAGAGAACGGCAATTGGCACGTATCAGCGAGCCAACCCATGATGTGACTCTGCATCTTCGGGTCGGGGAGGAAGTGGAGGAGGAGGAACTTTTGATGTTCACTCAGGGCCAACTAGAGGACGAGGAGATGCTCAAACTGAAGTATGCCGAGGAGCTTGATGGCAAAGGCCCAGTGGGACCGCTTCCATTGCCAGAACCAGTCAAGAATGATGCAGCTCGAGTTCCAGGGGAGAGGCCCAAGCGGACCCGGAATGTCGGGGTACAAGGCCCCTTGTCCACAGATATGTGGGCCGGCGAAGAGGTGCCATAGTAAAGATTTGACCTTATGGCCATCCAGGACATGATAGCGCGGTGCTAGCATACCTAATTCCGACAACCTCCGTGAATGCTTGCAAAGCGCCATTGTAGGTTTGTTGTCTTGGATGCTAACATGCTGACTTGTCTCAAGAATTTTAATTAGTTGTGATGAAGGACGACATTGTCTTCACATCGTGTTGGGCCATGCAAAGTATATGCACGTTTTGCAAGTCCAGATGAGTGCAACCAATAATATGATACACATTGCTCATCTCAGTGCTCCTAGCCGACGCACCAAAGGTGCCAATAGGATTGTGCATCATCATATATGTTGATCAATCTGATTTGGATCAATGCCTTCCAAGGTTGTCCTGATCAATGAATTATGATGAATAAGTGATGGCAAAGGGGATATGCGGTCTGTGCAAATGGGCGGAATTGACCAGTATAGTACCATTGGTCCATGTATTCTTGCATACCATCTTGGCATACCTGTTGTCGGTCATACAGTATTTCACGCCCTCTCATCGGTTATTACCCACAATTGTGCAATTGATTCGTTTTCATGGGACGGTGGCATAATTTATTCACATGCAAGCATGGCTATGTGGGGGGGCACCTCGTCACGGCCCTGCAAATGCTTCTCGCTTCCACTGGAATCATAGTGGGCTTGTCAGGCTAGCTTTTGCCTGCAGCCCTCACACCTTTCCACGCGCGCGCGAATGTGTGTGTGTGGTTGTGGGCACGCTGCCCAGGTGTTTGCCCGGGCATGAAGTAGATTCATTTGCACATAGCTTAGGACTCCGTCAGGCTTGACCTAATTTTTAACCTAGGTTAACAATTAGGTCGGGCTTCTGGCTGGTCTGGCTGATGTCATCATCGCACTGCGTCATAGGTATAAGTCCACCCTGGAATTATACCTGTGATGTGTCATGCATGGCATGTTAGGTTGGTGGATGACGTGGCTATGATGCCATTTTCATGTCGGTGGCTCGACATGTCCCACAACAAGTTTTCGGTATTTTTTTTGACATCCGCGCGCGGTGGGTTTGGGAGTTTTGATGATTGTTAAGTGGTGTAAATTGGGTGAGGTGTGAGTTTTATGCATAAAACGTGATATGCAAAGTATCATGTCGAAAAAGTGAAAATTGAAAAAGTTATGGATTATTTTCGTTTTCAGATTTGATAACTTTTTTGATGCTGACTTTTTCGCAGGCTGAAAACCTAGGCCAGAGGTCTTTGTGGATGATGAAGAATGACGACTTTTGGGTGTGGATGATGGTGATGATCTTAAAGGTGACATAGGATGACGCCATGCATGACTCGTCGTCAAACGAAAGTGGGACCAGAAAGATAGCGTTTCTGACAATAACGAATGTGCCACCTCGCAAGATGTTTAGTTTTTGTTAGCCAATGAAAACCGTGGGCCATCGATCAATCGATACGATGATTTGCGATCTAGAATTTGATTGGTTGGGCGGTGAAACGATTCCGCTAGCGTTCGATTTTCATACATATTGTACACCAGAATTTGAAGCTCATTAGTTTTGTATTACGGCGGCCAGCAGGATATGCCTGGACGAGTTGAGGGAATACCATGTTTGCCGATCGCTGAAGTTTCCTCACCAGTGTGCGCACAGGTCCCTCTTCACTGCTAGCTTCGCATAACGAGTTGGTTGCGAATCTTGCGTGCTTTGGTATGCGCCGGCTGCTGGGATCTTTTGGTGCAGGTGGTTATGCGCCGGCTGCTGGGTTCTTTTGGTGGAGGTGCAGGGCGCGCTGATTCGCGAACTACGTTGTCAGCTTCTTGGTTATGTTTTTAATTCCTGTTGCTCTCGTTTCCCACAAGATTCATTACGTCCCACATGTTTATGGTGCCCGATCTCAGGATCTTGTGCTACGAACGTCGTGGTAATTCTCCTGCGTCGTTTATCTTGATCTGGGCAGCAGCGCGGTCCATCTTGAAATGGGAAGCGCCGTTTATCTTGAACCGGGTAGCAGCGCGTCTGGGGCTTGCCCTGGCGGGATCTTCCTCGGTCTTAGTTGGCCATGCTACTTTCAGTTTAGGATTTAACTTAGGCTTTTCGCCATGCTCCTTCTCTTCTCAACTTATGTAAACAGTCAGCGATGCTGCTTCTTTTCCACCGGCTGACAGTTTCAGTAAATGTTCGCAGGTACTACGGAATCTTCTGCTCGCCAAGAAAAATAATATTTAGCACTCGCAGTTTGCGTGGTCTGCGTGGCACGAGAATTCGTGATGTCCTTCGGGGCACGTTCATTTTGCTTGTTGAGATGCGATAGGGATTTGCTCTTTTAGAACCCGTTTAGTATCAGGTTATAGAATAGAATAGTTTGATAAGCGGTATTGGAACTATAAATGTGCTGCTGCAAATTTGTATTATTATCATGATTTTGCCCTGCATGATTTCTGTTGTGTGAATAGCTGATATTGTCGTCCGAGCAAGAGGAACCCTGCCGTCACGTATATGAGCGTTTTATATACCGGTTTGAATCTGATGAACGGAATTGTGACTCTTTCGAACAGAGTGAAATAAATGTCAGCGAATATTATCACGCGAATAACGCGGAATTATTCTAAAAAGTGAGGAGAGGTCATGCCAAAATAATCAAGCCAAAGGTCCCGTATCTATCAAATGTTATCAAGTTATCAAGTTATTTGAATAGTTTGCTATATGTACATCAATATATATATATATATCATACATAGATATGTACCTTAATGGCTCGATATATACCTTAAATATAAATCGAAAAATCTAGATCGGTATAACCTGTCGGTGCCTCAATAATGAGGTATGAATTTATCATTGGCATGTAAGCGTGGTGTCGTCCGATCAGTCGCAACATCGAGTATCGGAATCGTCCATCGCTTGGTGATGTATTAAATATGGCGACGTGTTTAGGGTATCGGCTATCTATGCGGTATGTAACACTGCAGATATTGTCGTGACTTGGATGCGGAGGTGATGACGTGGTGACGACACGTCATTTGGGCGATAACATGCGCGTGATGCCATTTTCATCGCACCGAAGGTGCATCTATTCCTCTCGTCCGAAAATGGAAGAAAAAGCACACAAATCTCCACATCTTATAAATCATATAGCACATTATATGTATGTTCCATATTTAAGACAATCTGTTTTTCAAACACGTCGTCCGATCAAACCGATTCGATCATATAACTACATTTACGATCGAACAGTTTTAATGCAACGGATACTTGACGAATGTCGCCACGTCATCCTTCCCTCACACTTTTAGTCGCTGTCGACATCGCGCTCGCGTCGTCGCAGCCCAGACACGAGACAAATCTCAGATCGAGATGCCCACATCGCAATAAAATGGTAAAGCGAGCGCGAGCGGAGGGGGAGCGGAGCCCCCGCG
>LGRX02032688.1:14404-69635 GCA_001247695.2 Cymbomonas tetramitiformis | reverse complement strand
GTGTCATGCGCGGATGACCCAGCAATGTCATACATGCCAGTAGTGTCATACGCGCCTTACAGTATTAGCGCCCGAGACCCCCGTTGAGGGAGAGACCCCCCTTATATGGGAGTACACAGTACTACTGTACTGTGTAATAATGTGTCATACCGAATACTGGCACATCATACTGCATGATAATGTAGTGCAAGCATATGATAGGTTGGTGAGACTTGGCCATGCTGACTAGGATTACCTCAAAGAGCTGAGTGAATAAGTAATGGCCAAGGCCAAAGAAACAGTTGAGATTTCTAGAGTAAAAACAGCCGCATGGCAAAAAGTCAAATAAATACCTAATTCTTACCTGCAAGTATATGTAGTAAGTCAGGACATAGATCCTAAGAGTGACATAGCTCACTATGACCTTATAAAGCATAATACAGAACCTTGCTTTATATGAGTCCCATCACAAGTAGTTACAGTGTCTGTTATGTGAGGAGGGTTACAGCTGCCTCCCACAAAATGGTATCATAGTGCTACGCACCACCACCACCACCGCTTCCACACGTTTTTTCTGTTCTACAATTATAGCTTTTCGGGCGAATTTATGTGTTCTCCTGGGCTTCGAATGATATTTGAGCTCTCGCACTGCTAGTGCGTTACGGGTACCCCGGGCCTCACTGGCCGGCAGCTTCGCTTCAATTCCTTTCGGCTAGTTGGTGCTCAATGCCCAAATAAATTGTCTTTTATGACCAATCTGGATTGAATTTCTTCTTCAGCGCGTTGCGAGATGATGGTTTACACTGGATTCCCGAAATCGGGCGCTTTTAGGGCCTAAAAGTGCCCACCTACAGTGGGTACAGTCGTTTTTCACTTACTGGCCTCCGTGGCGCTTTTTGACGCTGTATCTTATCTTTCGATTGTCAATGGAGACTTAATTCTTCGTGGCGTCGTGATCTGTGGAGATTAGAGAATTACGACTTGTGCAGTGTACCGGTGTGACAGCTATTTGGGCCTTTGGCCTCGTTGCGTTATCCTTTCTGCGTTCCAATTGCGTGCGCGACTGGCGAATTCACGGTGCGAATTGTATCGGGAATTGTAATTTTTCCTTGGAGACCGGCTTTGAGGGGTTTGAGATTCTACTTCTGGCTGCTGGGCTTCATATTTGCGCTCTGACGCACTGGTCGACGACTCGGCGTTTTTCTTGCTCGTTGACAGCTTTGCGCCGTTAATTCTTCTTGGTGATTGTGCCGATTGGTCAAAGCTTTCCGCGGAATCTTCGTCTACTCTTTGCTCTGCGGCTGGAATGAGTATGCAGCGTTCTTCTTTGGCTCGCCTGGTTGGGAATTAACATGATGCAGCTTCAAGTTAGCGCTATTCCACTTGCGTGCGTGTTCTTCGTCAGGTGTCTTTGCGACTACGTGGGATTGCACAAATTTGTGCTGTAGAATTCAGAAATGTTCTTCAATTTGGCAGATGATGCTTACTTGCGTTGCCCTTGGCGCTGCGACGCTCCAGCGTTCTTAACAGTGGCTAACCCTAAGTGGTATTGCGCTGTGGCGTTACTTTGACTTCTGTGGGCCGATCGTTGACCAATTTTGCTCAATTTGTTTTCGTCTTGGATCTTCGGGTTCGCTGGAAAACTTTTGCTGGAATTTGGTAGCGGCAGTTGGTTATCTGCTGTTGGGCTTAGCTTCTGCGTCTCCGCTCTTCATACTTAAGCCTATCCGGCGGAAGCGCTGGCAAATTTTTCCGAATCGGATTGCTGCGTTTCTCCACCGCCTTTGACGACTTGTTCAATGTCTTCTTCTCAGCTGCGGCGTGAGTTGCCGCCTTGGCGGAGTGGCGGCCCTGGTGTTGCGGAGGCTTCCCCTGGGCCTTCCGGGCTCTCGGGCTCGGCTCGGCCGTTTAAGCCTGGGGTGCGGGATGGGCTTGCGGCTTTGGGGCCCACTCCTTTCTTTGTTCCGCGTGCTGGAGACAGGCCTGGTGGGGCGCGGCGAGGCAGCGGGGGGGGGAGGAAGTGTACAGCGCTCTCTCGAAGGGCAGTACGCGCGTTTCTCGAGCGCGCCAGTGCCTCGAGAAGACTCACAGGCGTCGCTGCCCGCCACACCCCTGGGCTTTACCAACGAGCCGCGGGACACACCTGGCCAGGTGTCTGCTACCGACCGCATGTTTGAGCGGTACTCCACGCCGCAACAACGCGCTCATCTAGCTCGCGCTACTCTACAACGTGGCCAACCAGCCTTCGAGGAAGCCAACACGGTCGCTGTAGCCACCCCATATTCTTCGGAATCACCTCCTCGAAATGAAGTTGTAGTTGATCAATCACTTGTAGTAGAGCACCGTGCTGGAGAGTTACCCACTGAGAGTGACGTGTCGGCGCAAAAGCGCGAAAACGTGCCTTAGTGGCCATTAGAGTAGCGAACGACGCCTATCTGGCACGAGCATCAAGCTTGCTCGCCAAGCAGTGGCGGTGGACATCTTGGCTCAATGCGTTCTACGTAGCTGGTGGAGCACTTGGAAGGCGCGAGTATATAGTGGCAGCGCTCTTACAGTCTTCAAGGCATGGCGCCTACGAGCCCGCCTCGTGCGGACTTCCACTTTCTTTGCAGCATGGCATGAGCAAGCCCAACGCGAAAGTCAGGAGAGCCTTATGCGAGCAAACTCGCATTTATCATTCCTACTCTTGGGCGCCTGGCGAGAGGAAACACGTCGTGTAAAAGAGATTAAACTCGAGATCACGAAGTGCAACGACGCTCTATCTATGTTCTACGCAGAAAAGTGTGTTAAGGCGTGGAGAGCTATCGTGGATTTCGCGTCCAAGTGCACACGTTTTGCAGTACAGCGCAAACAGCACGTGAGGCGCAAAGCCCTCCACGAGTGGGCAGCACTGACGGACATCCCTGACGTGACTCCAAACCAATGGGCGACTTTGCGTAAACATTTGCGCCGCCTGAGTGGTAAGGAGAACGCGATTGCCGCGATCACATGGGAGGCTCACCTCAAGACGAAAGGTGGAGAGCAGCGTGTGATCCCATCTCGTGGGCCGCTCTTATCCCACGTCGCCTCAGCGGGCCATCATTATCGCATCACCTCACTCGAGCTGTGGTCAAAATCATCCCAGCCAACCGACCTGCAAGGCTTGTGAAGTTGGGACTGGACGTTGAGGACGTGATTAGAACATTGAGGCGTACAGCCACTTCGGAGGTCTACGCCCCACTGTAGGAGGCAGTACTAAACCTTCTACTTGACAGTGACTGTGAAACTACTGATGGATCATATATAGTGCAAGGTTCTATATTATGCACTATATAAGACTAATCAAGCTATGTCGATTCTTAGGAACTATGTCCAGACTCAGTGCATATATTTGCAGTAAGAATTAGGTATTATATTGACTTTTTGCCATGCGGCTGTTTTTACTCTAGAAATCTCAACTGTTTCTTTGGCCTTGGCCATTACTTATTCACTCAACTCTCTGAGGTAATCCTAATCAGCATGGCCAAGTCTCATCAACCTATCATATGCTTGTACTACATTATCATGCAGTATGATGTGCCAGTATTCTACATGTCACAATATTACACAGTACAGTGGTACTGTGTACTCCCATATAAGGGGGGTCTCTTCCTCAACAGGGGTCTCGGGCGCTAATGCTGTAAGGCGCGTATGACACTTCTGGCATGTATGACATTGCTGAGTCATCCGCGCATGACACCGTGTGTTGTCCTAGCACAACTCCCCCCCCCTTCAGGTGGGAAGCGTCCTCGCTTGTGCTTAGATGCACAGTCGTTAGGCTGATTCGGAGCCCATGGTGTCCCACTCGCTGTCGTCGGACATCACTGGTGGCGGCGTAGGGCTGTACTCCGGCATCAAGGTCACTGGCTCCTCGTCAGCTTCTTCCGGATTAGCGCAGACTCTTTCATCGTTGAGATCTGTCTCATTTTCATCTCTCCAGAGCAGCTCCGCTAGGTATTCACACACCGCTGCGATTGCCCCCACGGGTTGTTCCACCGGTAGAGAGCTGAATAATTGTTTAAGCAAGGCTGCGGGGATGCCATACACGTGCCATCCAGCTCCCATGCCTGGCCTAGGGTCGCCCGACTCTCTGCTGGTGGAGCCGCTCTGCGCCATCTTCTCGTGTCGCCCATAACGGCGTTTGAAGTCGCAGGGGTTTTCGGGGTCGCAAGACTTCAGGGTGGTGATAGGCGCGTTGGTCCAGAAGTGGGTGGGTTTCTTGTAGGGCATACCATACTTACAATACGTAGCTAGATGCGGAGGTGGCAACCCTTGCATGCATCGGCGAGTGTGTAACCCATAAGACGCAGAAGCCCAACAGCAAATAAACAACTGCCGTTACTAAATCCCAACCAAAGTTTTCCAGCGAACCCGAAGAGGTAAGACGAAAACAAATCGAGCAAAATTGGCCAACGATCGGCCCACGGAAGTCAAAGCAACGCTGCAGCGCGCTACCCCTTAGGGTTAGCCACTGTTAAGAACGCTAGAGCGCTGCAGAGCTTAAGGGCAACGAAGGCAAGCCGCATCTGCCAATTCAGAGAACATTTTCGAATTCCAAAGCATAAATTTGCGTAATTCCACTCAGTCGCAAAGACACTCGACGAAGAACACGCACGCCAGCAGAACAGCGCTAATTCGAAGCTGCATCACGCCAATTCCGAGCCAAAGAAGAACGTTGCGCACACATTCCAACTGCAGAGTGGAGAGTAGACGAAGATCTCGCGGAAAACGCTGACTAACCGGTACAATTCTCGAGAAGAATTAACGGCGCAAAGCTGCCAGCGAGTAAGAAAAACGCTGAGGCGTTGACCAGTGCGTCAGAGCGCAAATATGCCCAGCAGCCAGAAGTAGATTCCCAAATGCCGCAAAGCCGGTCTCCAAGGAAGAATTACAATTCCCGATACAATTCGCACCGTGAATTTGGCAGTCGCGCACGCCAATGGAACGCGGAAAGGATAACGCAACGAGGCCAAGGACTCAAATAGCTGTTACACTGCACACTGGACAAGTCGCAATTCTCTAATCTCCACAGATCACGACGCCACGAAGAATTAAGTCTCCATTGACAACTGAAAGATAAAATACAACGTCAAAAAGCGCCACGGAGGCCAGCAAGAGAAAAAACGACTGTATTTTTGAGTTTGGGCGCTTTTAGGCCCTAAAAGCGCCCGATTTCGGGAATCCAGTGTAAGCCATCATTTCGCAACGCGCTGAAGAAGAAATTCAATCCAGAGTGGTCACAAAAGACAACTTATTTGAGCATCGAGCACCAACTAGCCGAAAGGGACTGAAGCGAAGCTGCTGGCCAGTGAGGCCCGGGGTACCCGTAACGCACTAGCAGTGCGAGAGCTCAAATATCATCCGAAGAATAGGAGAACACATAAATTCGCTCGAAAAGCCATAATTGTAAATCAGAAAAAACGCGTGGAAGCGGTGATGGTGGTGGTGCGTAGCACACTGATACCATTTTGTAGGAGGCAGTACTAAACCTTCTACTTGACAGTGACTGTGAAACTACTGATGGATCATATATAGTGCAAGGTTCTATATTATGCACTATATAAGACTAATCAAGCTATGTCGATTCTTAGGAACTATGTCCAGACTCATTGCATATATTTGCAGTAAGAATTAGGTATTATATTGACTTTTGCCATGCGGCTGTTTTTACTCTAGAAATCTCAACTGTTTCTTTGGCCTTGGCCATTACTTATTCACTCAACTCTCTGAGGTAATCCTAGTCAGCATGGCCAAGTCTCATCAACCTATCATATATATGCTTGTACTACATTATCATGCAGTATGATGTGCCAGTATTCTACATGTCACAATATTACACAGTACAGTGGTACTGTGTACTCCCATATAAGGGGGGTCTCTTCCTCAACAGGGGTCTCGGGCGCTAATGCTGTAAGGCGCTTGTGACACTTCTGGCATGTATGACATTGCTGAGTCATCCGCGCATGACACCGTGTGTTGTCCTAGCACACCCACAGCAGGGAGTACGAACCGTGCCGGACCGCAACCCCTACGAGGTTTTATCGTCCGAGGATGACCCCACGACGGATGCTGAGGATGATGGACCTATCTATGCGCCGCCGCCGTCCCGGGCAAAAGCCCCAGCAACCCCACGACCCACCCAACGAGAACGTGGAGTCCGCATGCAGGCTTTGATGGAGGTAGCCCACCAGAAGGAGATAGCGAAGCAGGAGCGGAAGCAGCGGAAAATGGCCAAGCGCAAGCTCGCTAAAGCTCGACGCCGCAGTGGCGGCGACCATAGCACGTCGTCTGAAGCTTCATACAACTCCAATGAGATGGGAACCACATCATCATCATCCTGTACCATCCACTCCGAGTCACTCTCCTCCGACACCTCGCATGCCTCTTCGTCTAGAAGCTCCCGTAGTAAAGGAGGGCGCCAACGTCGACGCCAAGCTCAGGCAAAACGACATGAGCAGCAACTACGAAAGCTGCGGGAGGAGTCCGAGAAAGTTGTGTTGGAAGCTGCAGCCGCTCACCAGCTTCAACTCGCTGCTCTTCAAACGAACATGCAGAAGGCTGTGGAGGAATCTGCTCGCGTGCAGAAGGAGCTCTTGATGGAAGTGCAGCACGAAGCTCAACAAGCTGCACTTGAGGCCGCTGGCGAGCAAGTAGCACGTCATGACCAACAGCTTCAAGAGCTTCAGCGAGTCGCAGAAGAGCAACGCCAACAACTTGACCAGGCTGCTCAAGATCAACGATTACTTGAGCAACAAGTGGTGGAGAGCCGCTCAATGGTGGAGGCCGCGTTCAAAGCTGCTGATGACCGCGTGAGCTTAGAGGAGCACGCTCAGCCGCTCACCACCCCTGTGAGTTGCGCGACTGTGACGAGCGACGCTCCCACGGAGCAAAAGGAGAAGCCTTGGTGGTGCCCTCGTCAGCCACGACTGTTGACGTACGTGGTGAACACAAAGGAGTGACGTTCGACCCTATCGTGCAGGCATCCTCCCCTACGATAAGTGTACGAGACCGGCTTGCCAAGCTAGACTGGAGGTCCATCAGTGCACCTGCTGTCGTGGCTATTCGTGCACACGTGGAAAAGCACTTGGCGGGCCACGCGGACAAGCTGGAGGCAGAGCGCATGTTCTTTGACGTCGCAAGAAAGTACCGGGAGCACGATCTAGCGTCAGGGTGTGGACCACCAGTCTCTGAGGCGCCTGCCTCTGAACTCCCTTCGCCACCTCACATGGGCAAGGCCGTGATTCTCAACGTGCACAACGAGGTCGCGTCCAGCACCACCAACATTCCGTGCTCGAGATGCACCCGTACCCCGCAACCTCCTGTAGCTATATGGAGTTGCGAGGTGATGACCCTTCCAACCTTGTCAGAAAGCACCCAACTCGTGCCGTTGTGTATATACTGCACACGGGGAGTTTGGCCTGGTGCGTTCGACCGGTTTCCATCGGTGAACCCGAAACCGCCTCCAGTGCGTAGCGGCGAAGGCGGCGGTAACGGAGGTGGTGATGGTGATGACGACGGTGACGACCCGGGAGGACCCGGTGGCCATCAAGGGAGGGGGGGGATGAGCCGCCTGACGACCCCACTTCTGACGCACCTAGCGACCCCTCGCGGAATCCTGGAGGTGGACGTCGCGGCCATGGCGCGGCCGGAGGCGGTGACGACCCGCCCGACGATGAGACGTCCTACAGCTTCGGTTCGAGTAGGAGGTCCTCGTACAATGATGGCAGGCAGCAAAGGGAGGAGTACACCAGGCACTCATATGCCCTCAAGGCCGCGAAGGACATCATGTCCTTGTACTCAGCACCGTTGGAGGGGTCCACAACCCCCTTCGGCCCGCTGTTGCGATTCGTGGACGAGTTCGACAGGTGCTTAACCCTTCCGGTGGTGCTCCTCGCGATGAACACCCCATGCAACGTGCCCATGCAGTGTGTTCACTATGTTTCCACAATGCGTATGCTATGCGAGATAAACAAAATAAGAATAGTAGGGAACACTCGAGCATCTATACTACGATTAACATGTATCTAGCTAGGCAGAAAGGAATACGAATGGGACTATCAAATTTTATCATACCAACGAATACACAAAATGATGTTCTACTCGTGCACTTTCTATTTACAATACGCAAAATAGTGTTCTCCTCGTGCACTTTCTATTTACAAGATGCCAACCTAAAATCAATGTATTCATCTAGAACGCTTGACGGGATGCTTGAAGTTGACGTTGTACTCGAGGCGGTCGATTTTCTCCATCTCGCTTCGCTCCAAAACAACCGATCTAAAATGGAAAGTAAAGAGCCAACACTTAGTAAAAAAGCGGAAACGCACAAAAGAATATTCTATTGAAAACATAAAGGACTTATCAACCTAGAATGTTTGAAGGGATGCTTGAAGTTGACGTTGTACTCGAGGCGGTCGATTTCCTCCATTTCGCCCTCCTCGAAAACAGCCAATCTGAAAAGGAAAGTAAAGAGCCAACACTTAGTAAAAAGCGGAAACGCACAAAATAAACCTTTATTAAAAACATAATTAACAACCGAGCAACCTCAAATAAATGCGAATATGAACGCGAGATGAAAACCTAATATGACTTCGCCACGCGAACGTTTTCAGCGGATCTGAAAAACGAAACCAACCAACTAACGTTTAGTAAAGAAGAAAGAAAATAGCAGTCGTCAACGAAAGAAGCAAAGGAAAGTAAAAGGGGGATGTGGAGTGAGTTGGATTTGAACCAACTATTTCGAGTGCAAAGGACTCGCGGGAATTTCCCGTTCACTCCTAGTCAAAGTTTCACGCATGCCAAGTATGAGCGCGCGAAGCACACACAAAATAATACACACGCATAACCAAAACATGCACTGCAAACCAGTGCCATATTGCAACCTGTGAGAATTAAAAATATCACAGCACGCAACTCACTGGCGAGGCTGCTGCAACATTGCTGACGGCGAACTGTGAAGAGTGCAATAACGTGAGTTTGAACTTGACCGTTCAGAAAAATCGAAGTGCTCAAAAACTTTGCCGTTCAGAAGTCACATCGGATCGACTCGTCATGCGAGCACGATCGACGATGACGACGATGATGACGATGCGATGTCTCAGACTCTCAGTGACATTGCATCGGAGATAATCGACTGATCGAACTTTAATATTTGGTATGACTACGCCAGAATGTAATCGATCCATCGTAATGGTCTAGTGGTTGGCCGTTGCTCTCACAGTCTTGAGATGATGGGTTCGAGTGTCAGTGAAGGGTTTTTCCGGTTTGGGGCCATTTCGGGGGGACTTCTTGAGCATTTTGGGGGTACTTCTTGAGTTACGATTTCGGCCGTTCGATTCACGAACGAGGGGTGCAGATTCTCCTAAAAATTAAAATTCCAAAATTGTTTCCCCGAAAATCGTTCAATCTGTTCAATACTACTGCAATACGTGAGGGCTCATTCTAATACGTTACCGATTGCAGGCGTATTGAAATGGCGTATTGGAGATGTATTGAAAAAGTGCCAGGTCAGCTTTGCGACGATCCGTCTGACCTGGCACTGGCAAAGCTGACATCAGCATTTCAATACGCCTGCGCTAACGCCCCTCACGTATTGAAGTAGTATTGAACAGATTCTCCTCTAAAAAGTTTTTTAAATTTTTGTAAAGGTCAATATGCGTGCAACCGCGTGCAACCGCCTGCAGGGCTCAAGGCAGGGATCACGTCAATACGTGAGGGCTCACTTCAATACGTGAGGGCGCACTTCAATACGTGAGGGCTCAAGACCTTGAGCCCTGCCTTTAGCCCCCCCTTTCAGTATGCTGCGGAAGTGTTGAAGTGAGCCCTACCCCCTACTATGCGTGTGCGCACCCTTCAGCTCAACCCGCCCCCTATGCGTGTGCGCGCCCTCGAGCTCAACCCACCCCCTATGCGTGTGCGCACCCCCCACCGCTCATTCTTTGGTTGAGCTGGAGGGTGCAGATGAGCAAGGGGGGGCATTCTTTGGTAAAAAGAAACATACCTTTGTAGAAGAGACAGATGATGGAAACTCGAAACGTAATTTTCCTACATGGACCACGCAAGAACGAAAAGGTTAGAACTCCAAGCCTAAAGAAAAGGAAAGATCGGACGTCCAAACAAAGAGGGTCAAAAGAAGATAGAAAGCACACCTTTATTGTGTGGCATCCCGGGTTTTCACCGAGACCTCAGCTTGAGCTTTTTCTTCAGGCCCTGAATAAAAGTTCAATGCCTTAACAAAGTTGTTGAGGGCCTTAACCCCTTAGCTGCCACACGTTGAGAATTCTCAACAAGCCCTAAAAACTGATTTTCTCGGCGACAAATAACTCAAATTCACTTTTGAAGACAGTTTTGAAAAGCTCTTATCGAGCCGCGTGCAGCCATGCACTTGGGAGCAACCATGTTGCGACGATGCTCTAAATATTTCCCCAGACGCTCTCTATTTTAGCTTAACCATAATGAGTCGCATTTAGGGCACATGTGTCATAGTGTTACAAACCCCTAATAATATAAGTAGCCCTAACCGCATGTTGAGCACTTGGTAAGATTATACCTGGAGGTATAGGATCAATATTAGGGCTTACATTGTTAACGATGTGCACATCCATCAACATTTTTCAGTTGACAATCACGTCATCGGTATCAAGTGTCATGTATTTCTAACGTTTGCATGTGATTCGCCTTGAGAAGACCTTTCCGACACTATTTTCAAAAGTTGAGGCAGGACCCTTATGCCAAAGTTATTGCAAATAAACCAGAATTTTCAAAACCCCGAAATTCCTCCAGCAACTAAGGGGTTAACAAACAGTTCAAGGATCATTCTTTGGTAAAAAGAAACATACCTTTGTAGAAGAGATAGATGATGGAAACTCGAAACGTAATCTTCCTACATGGAGCACGTAAGAACGAAAAGGTTAGAACTCCAAGCCTAAAGAAAAGGAAAGATCGGACGTCCAAACAAAGAGGGTGAAAAGAAGATAGAAAGCACACCTTTATTGTGTGGCATCCCGGGTTTTCACCGAGACCTCCAAACCGCAGTTAGGCGCTCTGTTTGAGCTAATGCCTCGATCGCAGTGCAAACTGAAAAAAAACTGTCGTCAAAAAGATAGGGTTGCCAAGAGATCACCCATCTCTTCGAAAGGTTAACCAAAGGAAGTGATGAAAATACTTACATTGGGTAGTTTTCCGCGAGGAAAACGCTCGTGAAGTCAAAATAGTCGTGAAAATAGCGGTTTTCCCGCTATCGAAGGGTCTGAAAACCTGCGAAGCTTTCAAAAAGGAGAAGGTAAGTAAACGAGTGTCGTTGAACACTCTTCTATTGTGTGGCATCCCGGGTTTTAACCGAGACCTCCAAACCGCAGTTTGGCGCTCTGTTTGAGCTAATGCCACGTTCGCAATGCAAACTGAAAAAAAACTGTCGTCAAAAAGATAGGGTTGCCAAGATATCACCCATCTCCTCGAAAGTTCAACCAAATGAAGTGATGAAAATACTTTAATGGGGTAGTTTTCCGCGAGGAAGACGCCGGTAAAGTCCAAACCGCCGTTAGAATAGCAGTTTTCCTGCTATCGAAGGGTCTGCCGATCTGTGAATTTGTGAACAAGAGAAACTTCGAGTGCAAACGCGTATGATTAAGCGTAGCTAGAAAATTGTCATGTTACCATACAATATAACGGAAATAAAATACAAATCAACTGTAAGAAGATCGTAGTGCACCATCTCGTCGAAACTTCCCAAAGCCAAAGAGCGTTCCAAGCGCTAGCGTAAAACTCTTCTAGAGTGGCCCACAACAAGGCGTGGACATTCTGAAACAAAATATTGTTACCAAATAAAATAAAATACTGCGCTAGAGCTGCTTTAAAATGCCCCAAAGGGGTTATTTCACCGCTTACTTGAAGCGCGGTCAAGTCCGAAGTGTTTCGAAAATTCAGGGGGCGCTCCACTATAAAGTTAATTTATATATTTCCAAGAGAAAATCTTGTGATGGTTGTATAATTTCTGCACACTACGTTTGCCCCCTGAACTTTTCATTGTAAGTCTCCCACCAACTTCCGGAACTACTGCCTGTTGAGGGAGAGACCCCCCTTATATGGGAGTACACAGTACTACTGTACTGTGTAATAATGTGTCATACAGAATACTGGCACATCATACTGCATGATAATGTAGTGCAAGCATCTGATAGGTGGACAAATGTTGCTAGTCCTGAGCAACCTCAACACTCGCACATATATATCCAACTTGTTCTTAACATACACACGAGTCGGTAATAATCCAGGCATACTCCAACATAGCACACGATCGTAGAGCTACAAATTTTTTGAAATTCTGATATTCTGAAATCACGTGCCAAGCTCTTATATACAAGCCCAAATTTCTAACATCCCCCATCTGTAGCTGCTGCCTGCAGTAGCACAGACCTAAATGTGGGCTTGTTCAGCATACTGAGTCGTATCCCCATCTGCCATGAACTTGCCCAAACTGAAGGTAAACATGCCAATGCCCTCATCTTCTCCACCTTGTAACATCTTGGCTCTCACCAAAGGATTCTTAAATACCAAGACCCACATACACCTGCGGCCAATAGGTCCATGCTCCAAGTGTCCAATCACATGCAGGCGTCCAGCCTGACTTAGTCGCATGAAGTACGCTGCTCTGCTCTCGGTCATGTCCGTCAAATAATAAGAGGGAACATGCACACATGCTACCACCCGACTGGCCATAACTGCCAATGGAAATGCGATATCCAATGCGGCAAACCAAGGAGAGGTCACCACTGCGTCACAGACACCATACTTCTCCTTCCATATGCGATAGTTGCCTGGCTGAAGTGCATCACGAGCCTCAGACCAACCCAGCTGAGGGTTCCAGTCATTGTTCATAAATCTCAACTGTGGCCACTGCTCCACCATCACCTCACTGATGACCCCAGTACCTGCCCATGGGTCCCACACGCCATCGATGGACTTCCAGTCCACCTCTGTTGCCAGGCGTCTCACCTCGGAAGGCACCGTAATGACAAGCTCAAGCCCCCACTGTAGCGCGCTGGCCTCGCGCACTTGTGCCCTAGTCATGTGCCTCAATTCTCCTCGCTTCTGTACACGCTTCTCAATCTCTTCTTCCGCCAAGGCAGGCACTAGAGGTGCATCCCTCAATTGCCTTGCCATCGCTTTCTGCTCCCGATATTTCTTGCTCAACACGGTGCGGTGTCCTTCATTCCAATGCCCAGGCATGAAGATTTTCACGGCCTCTGAAAGCTTGTCTTGCCTGCCCCAGTCCACCTGGTCTAGCATGTAAAGGAATAGGTCCTTCTCTTCCAACATCATCCCCCTTGACGAGATAGCCTGCCATGGCTGGAACTTGTTTCCCTTTACCACACGACGGGGGCCCACGTCCGCTGGCAGCAGGCGCATGTCTGGGGACAGCTTCTCGTTTAACTGCTGCTCCTTCATCCCCAACCTGTCCTCCAAGACGCAAGAGACCTTAGTCTCCTGGGCCTGCACCTCGGCGTTGGCAGCTTGCATCCTCGTGCCTGAGCACCTAGGACACAGCCACTCGCCTTCTGGCACCTCCGACAACGCTGGGGTAAGACACCACAAATGGTAGCCCTTGTTGCACGTGTCGCACAACAACATTTCTGCTTCTCCATCAGCCTTCCTGCACACCTCACACGCAAGATGTCTGCTGGGCACGGCTGCACTGCAGTCGTACTGATCCTTCACCTGTAGGTGACACGGTGCAATACTCTGCACAGTGCTCTTCTCTTTTATCTTGGTGGCGTCTTCGAGCACCACCACACCATCTCGTTGTACTGTATCTTGACCAACTTGAGGATGGCGGACTTGGTGGCAACCTCCATGCCACTGCGGGGCTTCTGTCTGATGTACACGAAGTCTCTCACCTTGAACTGATGCGGCTTGGGCTCGTAACCACCACCTCTTCTTCCTTCATAGTGTAAGGTGTCACGGCAGGGTAGAAGTCTTACCGTGGCGGGCCGGCCCGGGGCCGCAGAAGCTCGCTCCGGGCCGAAACCGGGCCGACGGGGCGTTCGCCCCCGGGCCGCACAAAAATATGAGCCGGCCAAACTTCGGCCAAAAATATAGGCATTTTATGCCACTTTATATCAAACCCCCATACTTAATTTCAAAATTTCGCGCCTGCGGCGGGCATTGTTCTTCTTTGACCGTTTTGGCCGAAAGCGGGCCAGCGGAAATATAGTTTACGGGCCGTAAAGAATTTTGGAAGACTTCTACCCTGTGTCACGGTGCTGTGCAATCTCCAGACTGCAGTCAGCATGCACCATTAGCCGCCTCACCACCTGTGCTCTCTGCAGAAGGTCCTTGACTCGGGTGTCCTTGTCGTCACTGACTTCCAGACTGAAGTCCATGCTAGGCGCCTGCTTCAGATCTGGCGGCACCACTGCCTCTTGGGCAAACAGTAGGGTGAACGGTGCCACTCCTGTGGAATCCTGGCGTGCTGCGTTGTAACTCAGCACCAATGTCCAGAGTTGTTCGTCCCACTCGTAGTCGAGACCCTTCTCCAAGGCGAGCTTCTTGAAGCAAAACTTCATTGTGCGTACCATTCGCTCAGTGAGCCCATTGCCTTCTGGTGAGTCTGGTGAAGTGACCCTTCTGTCTATCAAGCAATCCCTGCATAGCTGCTCAAACTCGCCCTCGAACTCCTTGCCTCTATCCACCAGGCATTCAGCTGGCGCCCCAAAGACAGCCAGCACATGACTGCGAAACGCTGCCGCAATGGTGCGTGTTTCTTTGTTGGGGATGGGTACGCAGACTATAAATATGGTGCAGTGCTCAGTTATGATGAACACCCTGCTGTTACCCGACCTCGTCACCCTTCTTGAAGGCCACGCCAAGTCCAGTGACCAGCGATACATGAACGATACGATCTCCAAAGGGGACAAGACTGCCTCTTCCCTTGCGTAGTGAGTCTTCACTCGCTGGCAGGTCTCACACTGAGTGACCACCGCCTCCACGTCCTTCTTTAGGTCAGCCCACCAATGTCGCTGCCATAGAAGATGTTGGGTACGTCTTATACCCCAATGGCCAGTCCTGGAGTGGTACTCCTTGACCAATGCCAAACGGTCAGCGGGCTTTGAAATCCTCACCTCCTTGCCCGACAACGTGATCATGTAGATCTCATCCGTGGCCTCGTCCCATCGGTGCCGCGCCGCACGCCTCTTTACTCGGCGAACTTCGTCCTCCGGTAATTCCACGCTGCCACCAGACTTCAGCCACCTGAGACACCACACATCATCATGCACATCTCGATGCTTATCGCGGTCGGCCTGTTGTTCAGCAACACTGGCCACTAAGCTCGCAAATATGGTGGTACATGTGAGTCTCGGAAGCCTCATCTCCTTGTCTTCACCAGGTGGACTCCAAGCAGGCACCTCAGCGCGTGCTGGTTGGGTCCCGCCCTCCTTCACGAAGTGACTCTTGTGCCTTAGACGGTATTGGTCAATGGCGTAGAGCTGCCACTCCTTCTTCTTCTTGGTACCTGAGCTCTGTCGCTTGGCACCAATGCCTTGTGCACCCTTCTGCCCTTGCGAGCACATCGTCTGCAACTTCTCTTCCCAGTCACGGTTGCTCATAGTCTTCGCCACCTGATGAGTGTATGCGTTTGAATTTCCAACCCACTCTGCCAGCAAAGCTTGTCTCTGCTGAACAAGGTCCGACCTCGCATGGTCTGCCCAGTTGTTGTCTACAGCAATACTGTAGGCTGTCCTGGGGAATTCTCCGCCACCAGGGACTCCTCGCTGTGGGGAAGCCCCTTCCTGCTTGCTTCTGCGACCGCCATCAACAGCTCCATAGCCCTGCGATCCATGGCCAAGCCCCAAACGCTCGCCAGTTCTCCATCGTTCAGGCCATCCGCCAAAAAGAAAAGAAAAAGAGACACCCTTGGACGGGGTGTGGGGCTTTGTGAGTCCCCTAGACTCTTACCTCTTTTTTCCTTAGTCTGGTTCCTTGTCTGCTTTCTTCCTATATAGTCTGTTAAGGCTTACTGCGTATCCTGTAGCTAGGTCGTGAATTTTCCTGATTAAGTGTAGGGCTTCCTGTTTATCGAATCCTAAATGTTTGGTCAGTATTTTTTCCGTGTATTCATATATCGTTCCCGTATTGCCGAATACCATCACGTGTAGCTTTACCTTGTACCCATATAATTCCAGTAGCTCTACCAGCGGTGTGTATTTCGTGTACTTTGTCTTTAGTGCTTCCTCCCAACTCATTTCGTCTGTGTATGTTACCTCTATCAGGTGTATGTGACCCGCCTCTGCCATTGCCTTTTGGTGTGTGTACCCAGGCTGCTCGTTCCCCTTCTCAGTTCCCTCAAGCATTACTATATCTACATAATGTGGTATGGTGTCCCTTCCGTGCTCTGGTGCTGGTGTGTTTCGTCCGTCTAGTCTGCATTGCCCCCTTGTGAGCAGGAAGTCTTCTATTGGTCTCCCATTGTTCATTCCCTTCCCTTTTTTCCCGGCATGGGTTCTTATTACACATCCTCCTTTCCTACCTTTGCTAATTGCTTTTGCTATCATTTTGGTGGTCTCATCTGACCTGCTTATTACCATGTTCTTTATTTCCCTTTCTGTGCATCCTCCTAGTACATGGGCTGTGCGTATGAAGCCTCCCGCGTTTACTTGTCTGGGCATCCCGCAGCATTTGCATGTTTGCGCCCTTCTCCCTCCTTGCTGTTTTTTGTATGGTCCTGCCGGTAGCTTGTTTGCCCGGCATCTTAGCAGGACTGTCACATCATGCTCGTTTAGGTATTCTGTTCCTTTCTTCCAGTATTCATTGGAGAGCTTGTGCATGGCTTTATCACCTCTCAGGTGCTGCATGTATTTTTCTGGCTTTTCTCGTGTTGCTGTCCGTATTTTTTCCATCGAGGCCCTTGGACTTTTCGGCAGAACTGACCCTTCGCGGCGGGAGCGCTGCGCGATTTTTTTAAGTTGTGCGGCCTTTGCTGAATTGTCCCCGTGTTTCTCAATCTCGGGTAGCCTAGGGCTTGCGCCCTCTATACTCAGGAATTGCCGCGCTTCGGCCGGTTTGACCACTCGGCTCGTGCCTGAGTGGTGAATTTCTGGGTGCGGCGTGTGCTTGTTGCTTTGCATGGGCGTAAGTGCCTCCACTACGTTAGTTAATTAGCACGTCACGGCCTAGGTGCGCGGCGGTCCCCGGGATGAGCGTCGGGATGAGCCGTGCCGGGCGCGTGGCTTCGCGCTGCGCGGTGCGTATGGCTCAGCGGCGGGCTTGGGATCGGGCGGCGTGGTTCATTCTGCGGCTTCAGGTGTTGCGGGATGTCCGTGGCGGGCGCGACCGTTGCGTGGTTTGGCTTAGGGGTCAGGAGATGCGGGATCGGGCGGCGGGTTTGCGGGCGTGGCGGCGGGCGGCGTTTTTCGTTGCTAGGCTTAGCTTTTTGCGAGTGGCGTCCCGTGGGATTGTGCGCCGTGCGGTCTTGCGCCTGTCCGAAGGGGGGGGGAGGTACCTCAGATCGGACGAGCGCAGAGCGCACTCGGCGTACGGCCACGTCACCGGTGCTACCTTTAGGGGAGCGCGTGATGGCAGTCGCGGCACTGGCGCTGCCCCTAGCGAGGCGCGTGGTGGCAGTCACGGCACTGGCGCTGCCCCTAGCGAGGCGCGTGGTGGCAGTCGCGGCACTGGCGCTGCCCCTAGCGAGGCGCGCGGCCAAGCTCCGGGCGAGTGCACCCGTCTCGACGGGACGCATCGCCACGCGCCTTCAAGGAGGCCCACCCTTGCATGCGTGTCGCCACGAGGTGAGCACACCGAGGTGCTCACCCGCGCCCTCCCCTTAGGGCCACCGAGAGTGAAGCGTCCGGGAGCGGACCGCTTTTCTTTGGGGGGGGAGAGAGCGCGCCGCGAGTGGCAGATGGCAGCCACCGCGAGCGCGCCAGGCGCACCGCCATGAGGCAGCAGCTCTCGCTGTGCTGTCTCGGGCTGCGTAAGACTGGAGGTTCAGGGGAGATCCCCAAGGAGGAGTACCACAGAGTCAGGAAGAGGGCGGCTCGTCATCGATGGGACGAGCTCATGGGTGAGCTGTGCATGGTCACCATCAGCGGCAAGGAGCTTCTGGTACCCAAGCCCGGCGACAGGATTCAGCTGGTGCGTGAGTTCCACGAGAGGACTGGCCATTGGGGCATCAGGCGGACGTTGAACCTGTTGTGGCAACGCCATTACTGGGTGGGCATGAAACAAGATGTTAGAGCAGTGATCACACAGTGTGAAACTTGCCAGAGAGTGAAGACGCACTACGCGCGGGAGGAGGCGATGCTCACGCCGCTGGAGATCAAATCCTTCATGTATCTCTGGTCCCTGGACTTGGCTTGGCCCACAAAACGCGTCACTAAGGCTGGGAACCAACGCGTCTTGGTCATGCCAGAACATTACACGCGCTTCATTGTGTGCGTCCCGATTCCCAACAAGGAAGCCTCCACCGTCGCCAGTGCGTTTCGCAACCACGTCCTGTCTGTGTTTGGGGCGCCAGCGGAATGCCTCGTGGATGGGGGTACTGAATTTGAGGGTGAGTTCGCTGCACTATGCAGACAGTGTCTCATCGACCGGAGAGTTACCTCGCCGAGTTCCCCAGAGAGCAACGGCCTGACCGAGCGGGTGGTACGCACCATCAAGTTTTGCTTCAAGAAGATGGCCCTCGACAAGGGCCTGGACTTCGAGTGGGACGAGATGCTCTGGTCACTTGTGCTCAGTTACAATGCAGCCAAGCAGCAGTCGAGTGGAGTTGCGCCGTTCACGCTGCTGTTCGCCCAGGAGGCTACTGTGCCACCAGACCTTCGCGCGCGACCTGAGCTGGACTTTGAAAAGCAGGACGAGCGAACTCTGGCTAAGGATTTGTTGCAGCGAGCGGCTATCGTGAAGAAGCTCATGGTGCACGCAGGATGCAACTTGGAAACCGCTCAACACTGTGACACCCTGCTATACGAACATAGGAGGAGTGGCAGCTACGAGCCAAAGCCGCATCAGTTCAAGGCGGGTGACTTCGTGTACATAAGACAACAACCACGCTCTGGCATGGAGGTAGCCACCAAGCCAGCCATTCTGAAGCTGGTCAAGGTGCAGAAGGATGGGGTGGTGGTCTTGGAAGACAGCACCAAGCTACGGGAAAAGAGTACGGTGCAAAACATTGCGCCGTGCCACTTGCAGGTGAAGGACCAATATGACTGCAGCGCAGCCATTCCCAGCAAACACCTTGCGTGTGAGAAGTGCATGAGGACGGATGGAGAGGCATCGATGCTGTTGTGTGATACATGTAATCGTGGCTATCACATTTGGTGTCTGGAGCCGGCGCTGGACAAAGTGCCTGAAGGAGATTGGCAATGCCCCAAATGCTTGGGTGTCACTATGGTGACAGCCTCCGCCGAGGTGGGCGCATCCATCGTGGAGAGAATGGCTGCCATGGAACTGCAGCTGAAAGAGAAATTGGGAGCAGACACGATGTTATTGCCTGCGGACGTGGGCCCACACAGGGCAGTAAGACCGGGACGCGAGCATCCATGGCAGGCGCTTACGTCGCGACAGATTGCCAGGAAGGAGGGGACCATGGGGGATCTCCCAGACAGAGTGGCGTGGGGAAACCAGGCAGAACTGAGCAGGGTGATCACAGACTTGATGCCAGGACATTGGCATGATGGTCACCGCACCATCCTGCGCCGAAAGTGTTCAGAGCAGCACACTCGTGCGAGGAGCTTACGGAAGGCAGCTACAGTACAGGCCATGGGCCCGGAGGAGGTGCAGAGGAGGGGGGACGTTACTCAGTTGAACAGAGCTCAAGTAAAGATTGCCAGTCAGCTGGACTGGGGCTTGGAACTGGTTATGACGGTACCTCAAGAAGTTAGGCGCCTGGTGCACGAGGTGAGTTGGAAGAAGATCACACAGGTCTGGGACCCGTGGGCTGGTACAGGTGTGATTGGCAAGGTGATGTCACTGGTGTGGCCTCACTTGGAGTTCATGAACAACGATTGGAATCCGCAGTTGAAATGGCCTGAAGCCCTCAATGCACTACAGCCGGGCAATTATCGTGCTTGGAAGGAGAAGTATGGAGTGTGTGATGCGGTGATAACGTCACCTTGGTTCGCCGTACTGGATATTGCGTTGCCATTGGCAGTGCTGGCCAGCAGAGTGGTGGCTTGCATTCACGTGCCATCGCACTATATGACAGACATGACAGAGAGCAGGGCGCAGTACTTTCGCAAACTGTGTCATGCTGGGCGCTTGCATGTGATTGGACATTTGGAGCATGGGCCCATAGGTAGAAGATGTATGTGGGTGATGGTGTTTCGAAACCCTTTGACGCGAGCAAGGATGCTACGAGGAGGAGAAGCCACTGGAGTGGGTATGTTTACTTTCAGCATGGGCAAGTTCGCGCTGGATGGTGCTACTACAGAAGATGCTGAACAAGCTCTTATCTAATGTCTGTGCTACCAGTGGCAGCTACAGATGGGGGATGTTGAGAAAAAGAGCTTGCAAAGGAAGTTAAAGGTGGTTATCAAAATTTTTGAACTTTTGTGTGGTTACAGTAAGAGGTTGACTGCACAGTGGCATAAGACGATGTATATAATACTGAGCTGGTGTTATAGGGATTCTGACAATAAGTAAGACTATATGGTAGTAGGACTAGATAGTCGTGCTTCGTAAGGACACGTCGTGCATAAGTTCGCGACAGCCATGAAACGTGGCATCTTTGGAGCCCAAAGCGTCGCGAGAGATTCGCTTGATGATGTCGACGTCCCAAGACGAATTCAAGACCGCGGTAGCGCGAGTCCGATCCGGAGCAGTCAATGCAGCCCCAGGAGAATTAGGCGTCAGCCTGTAACGTGACCCAACGTCGCGAGAAAAGATGGTGTCCAAACGAATGCGATTATGTGCCCCCAAGGGAGGCGTCACGTGCGAAGAAATACTCACGATGGAAATCCTATAGGTGGTAGCGTCGGGGTAGAGGGGCGATGTCGGAGAATATTAAAGAGCGTCAAGTCGAGGGCGAAGCATGCAATAACGTCGGAGTGGATGATTAAGGAAAACCGTGACTGTGAATTTGCAAAGGTCGACTACGCGTTGGCCAAGGAGTCCACGACAAAAATTGATCAAGTTCCCGTCAAATGAATTCCAGCGCGGACAGTACAAAAAATCCAGGCGGGTGCACGCTGCAGCGAGTCCAAAAATCAATCTGCCCGAAGCGAGCCCTCAACCGCAACCCCGAAACATCACGACATCAAATTGGCCCCCCAACGCCCCGCCAAGCGGAGCGGCTTAGCCACTCATGCTACCAAAAGTAGTGAAAGGTGCCTGGCGCACCATAACCTGTTGGATATATAGTGACAGCTATAGATCGGGTTACGTTCAGAATGCTTACACTCTTGGTAACAGTCGAAGTGAATATATTATAACCAAAAAGCTCGGCTTAAGCCGGAAACCCTAAACCTGTGACATCCGTACTATATATACGGAGTACTAGTACAGTTATAGGATAGTGACACGCAGAGTGTCACATCCAGCACCCTACACTCAGCAGATCCACATATAACGAGTGCCTCTACATCGGCTGAATTGACAGTCAGCTCTTCATAGTCCTCATCTACGTTGATGACTTCATTTTGGCGTGTGCCGATGAGCGGTCCAGAGCCCAGTTTCACACAGACATCATGTCCACATTCCAGGCCACCTACTCTGGTGTTCTCAACCAGTTCCTCCAGCTCAAGGTTGTTGATGTCCAGACTGAGACACTTCCTACACGAGAGTCATACCCGACCAGGATTGAGCTTTCACACGAGCGGAGCATCACTGATCTGTGTGCTAAGTTCAGCATAGACACGGATAAGCAGGCACCCCGATCACCGATGACAGAGGGTCTCTCCCTCCCCATTTCCCCGCCTGATGCCATTGACAGGTCCATTGAGACACCCCTCAGATCCTTGATCTAGTCTCTGCTCTGGTCAGCCAGGACAGTTAAACCCGACATATCCTACCACGTCACGTATCTGACTCAGTTCCCGTGCCACCAGCCCACAGTTGTATGAGGCTCTCACCGCCGCCAAGCGGGTCCTTCACTATGCCTACTCCACCAGAGACTACACACTCGCTATGGCTATTGACTCTGCATCACCCCAGCTCATAGTGTTCTGTGACTCAGACCATGCAGGAGACACTGCCACACGGAACTCAGTTTCCGGTTACTGTCTCTACTTTCACGGTTCCGTATGCTCATTGACTGGTGGTCAAAGAAGAATAAATCATGCACTGCCCTTCACTCTACAGAGGCAGAGTATGTTGCTATGTCAGAAGCCTGCACCTCCGCCCTGGCCATCTACAACATACTGAGAGAGTTCTTCCCCGCAGCTGAGCCCATCACCATCAATGTAGATAACTCAGCGGTTTAGACTTTGGTCACTCAGCGGGCACTCTCTACTAAGCTCAGACACATTTCCGTTCGGTATCATGCGGTTAGGAACTGGTGTCAGGGGCCCCTCACAAAGTTTTTTCCGGTCTGGATTCCGACCGACGACAATCCGGCTGACATTTTCACTAAGGCCCTTCCTACCACAAAACATGGGGTTCCCATTATTGACAAGTTCACTGCCCGCCTCTTGACCAGCTCGCCTACGCGTTTCCGTATGGCAGCGACTTGGTTAATTTTCTTCGCTCTGTTGGATTCAAGCCCAACGTTGGCTTGTACACCTTTGACAACGACGACGCTGACACAAACTTCACCACGTTCCTTTATGGTCTCACCCACGTCTTGTTCCCCATTTCTTACTCCGAGGCCTCCAAGCTTCTGGACCTGGACCACGATCACGAGTTCTACCACGTCGCCATCAACGAGCTTCTTTTCTGCATTTTGCCGCACGTTCTTCGTGGGAACGCACCCTACATTTATCACGAGTGTGCTCGTGTCCATCCCGATGATGGACGCTACGCCCTTCAACGCCTTCGTTACGAGGTCGAGGGCATCCCCGACGCCGATGATATGCGTTTCTGGACTAAGATGAGGGCTACGAGAATCGACGAGACTAAGGACCCCGCCCCTCAACTGGATCTGGTTCGACGATTCCGTGAACGACATCAAAAGCTGGGCCCGACTACTCCGACAAGGACCGAGTGGCGGACCTGTGGCACGTCCTATCCGAGTCCGCCAAGCACTCCTCCCGCACGTGCCCCCTTTATCCGGCGGTGCCGCGGGAACTCGGGGCAACACTTTACATTTGACCGCCTCGCCCTACGTATCCGATCGACTTCCAGGGATGAGGGCCCCCTTGCTAAGCTCTCTCCCTCCCCCGCCTCCGATTCACAGGCTGGCAGCGGGTATCGGCCCAAGAGCCACCCTCCCCGTCCTGAGCCGCCTGCCGCTCCCACCGCCATGACACTCCGCCCCCAACACCAATCCTCCACGCCATTGGAGGCCGAGTGGGTGGCGGAAACCGCATCTTCCCTCTACAAGAGGTGGATGGGTAAGGGTTTCCCATGTGTCACATGTTTCCGCATGTGGGCGGTCACTGTCGCCCATCCCGACACCCGTGGTGCCTGCACCTACGCCTGCCTGGAGTCCTTCGCCAACAACAAGCACTTGGAGGCGTCGCAACCGGCCACGACACGACCACCGTTGTGCACATCGCCACCTGCCGCCGCCGCTCTGCAGACCCTGCCGCAGCCTGACCCGCAGGCAGATGCTTATGCGGCGGCATTCCGCTCGGTACGGTTCAACCCTGTCAGGGCTCGCTATGCGAACGCTATGTTGACGCGGCTGCTATTGAACAGTAACAGCCGAACGTAATATTATGGTGGGGTATGAGTGCAGCAGTCTGGTGACCAGAAGTGCTTGCTTGAGCTCAATGCTCCTCATATACTTCCAGTGCCCTCACACATCTCATGCGTTACCACCATCGGGTTGTGAACCCGAGGGCACTGGGTGAACTTCCCGCATCGGCTGGTCGATATAGCCTTTGATGCTCGCATGCTGTTCATTTCATGCTAGAAGCGAAGACGCGTCTTATCAGGACACTACGACACTTCGGTTCTTCAAGACTTGTCTTGCTTCGCCATCTCGATGCCATGTACTTGGCCTCTCGATGACAGATGTCACTCACCTTAGGTGGATGACAGACATTATGACTATACATGTCATAGTCGACCGTACTGACAATACTCGACGACTGTATGTCATTATGACATATGACATGACATGACATGACATGACATGGTATGACATGTATGACCGGTATGACCGGTATGACGTGTATGCCACATATGTCATCGGTCACATCCCTGACAGATCTCCCTTATTAGAAGTGTTGTGACCTCACAATATAGGGTGCATACCTTTGTATATGTCTTTGATGTCTTTGTTGTTGAACTGGTCAGTCTTCTTACATCGATGAGGCGTCCCTCAAGGTGTTTTAGGATATCGGGGGGAACTGAGTCCACTTTAAACCCTCACCTTAGGCATATAGCCCTACGGTTCTTAGGATGTAGCCCCCCTGATTGCTTTGCGTTTCGTATTTCAGAGTGATGCTCAGGGCATCTTCCGAGGTTTACGTTACGGAGAGATATTGCGCTTGCCGTCGACGATTTAACGAACGATGCTATCGACGATTTAACGAACGATGCACGGCGATATAGTGCATCCACCCTTCCTCCCCTCCATCCTGCTCTGGAGTGTCAACGGCGGAGTGGATAAGATTTTTAATGCAGTCGGAGATGGCTCTGCTTAACGAGATATCGGAGGGTCTCTCTATGAGTCCACTTTAAATCCTCACCCGATCTGCCAAACTCCTTTTTCGGTCCGGTACGCGCGCTTTGACGAACATTTCATAGATGGATTCGACAACGTACTAATGTGAATTCGTTTAGTTATGTATGTCAAACACAACTCAGGATCACAACTCCATCTACCTCAGAACATTCCGGCAGTTCAGAATGACTGGCCATAAGATCCGAATGACAAACCACGGTCTGGCAAAGGCAGTATAGCAGTTTTTTTATTATCCACAGATATGGTACCCGCATGTATGCGTATCTGTGCAAGGGTATGATTTGGTACAAGGCTCACTAAACCTCAGCAAGGAAGGATCAATTTCCTGCTCCTGATACAACATAATGATAGAACATTAAGAGCAGGGTATATAGATGATCGACATGTATTAGTATATATTACAAGAAGTAAGGGCAATAGTAGGCTTTAATATATTGTTAGCCTTCATAGGCAGCTATTATGTCTGCTGCATTGGTCCGCTCTGTGGCTCTGACCCAGGTGTCATGTTCAGGGCCGTAGCCTGCGTATCGCACTAAATAGTACTTGACACCTCTAGTGATCTTATCTGAGAGAATGTGTGATATCTCAAATAATGGTTGCCCTTCTTCGGTGATCATCTGTGGCAGAGGCAAAGGTGCTTGGATCGAGTCATTGTATAACTCTATTCTGGACACAGGCTGAACCGGATGGATACGAATGTCGAGATCCCCGAAATCTAGCTCATAAGCACGTCCATGGCTGACAACTTTGGATATGGTAAACGGCCCAATATATTGTCGCAAACGCGTGCATATGATGGGACGAATACTGCCAGACCCAAGCAATCTCAACGCTCGCGGGTAGGTATCAAACTCGTCATTTACATTCACATGTGTCGGTAATTATCCAGGCAGATCTTAACACAGCACACGATCGCAGAGCTACAAATTTTTTGAAATTCTGATATTCTGAGATCACACGCTAAGCTCTTATACGCAAGCCCAAATTTCCAACATCCCCCATCTGTAGCTGCTGCCTGCAGTAGCACAGACTCAAATATGGGCTTGTTCAGCATACTGGGTCGTATCTCCATCTGCCATGAACTTGCCCAAACTGAAAGTAAACATGCCAATGCCTTCACCTTCTCCACCTTGTAACATTCTAGCTCTGACCAAAGGGTTTTTGAACACCAAGACCCACATACACCTGCGGCCAATAGGTCCATGTTCCAGATGTCCGATCACATGCAGGCGTCCAGACTGGCTCAATCGTCTGGAGTACGCGGCTCTGCTCTCGGTCATATCTGTCAAATAGTAAGAGGGAACATGCACGCACACCACCACGCGGCTGGCCATAACTGCCAATAGAAACGCGATATCCAACGCTGCAAACCAGGGAGAGGTCACCACGGCATCACAGACACCATACTTCTCCTTCCATATGCGATAGTTACCTGGCTGAAGTGCATCACGCGCCTCAGACCAACCCAGCTGAGGGTTCCAGTCATTGTTCATAAACCTCAACTGTGGCCATTGCTCCACCATCACTTCACTGATGACCCCAGTACCTGCCCATGGGTCCCACACGCCATCGACTGGACTTCCAGTCCACCTCTGTTGCCAGGCGTCTCACCTCGGAAGGCACCGTGATAACCAGCTCAAGTCCCCACTGCAGCGCGCTGGCCTCGCGCACCTGGGCTCTGGTCACATGTCTTAATTCTCCTCGTTTTTCATGGATACGCTATCGACTCTAAAAATTACCCTGAAAATGAAGCGGGTGAAACCACATTAATCACCACCCTTCCTAGACAACTCTACATGTCGAGGAATGTTACCTCCGCAATTCAAAAATATAACCTCAAGCACACAGGTTCCTTTCTGACTCCCTGCGGTGGAATGTTAAAAAACTGGCAAGAAAGCAAAGGCTTTTTCAGGCTGAACGGTAATAGACCCCCTGGATGGCTAACCGAAATCGAAAAGGAAATGCTTCAAAACCCCGTAGATTTGGACCCACAGGCCAGATATGTCAAGAAACAATATAGAGACAACATAGTACCCCCGGACACGGGTGAGTTTCATTGGAAAGGAAATGGTGACCGAGATTCCATCTCTCTTATTCACATTACCAATATTGACTTAGAGGCCATGTCAATACAATATACAGAATACAGTAACAATGCCAAAAACCCTAATGTCTTTGTCAGAATCGAAGGAACCAGCAGTTTTCAATACGACTTTGAATATAGCATCACCAATGACGGTTGCATCCTAATTCCAGCAGGTTCCATTTTCGAATATAATGACCATATGGACCCGCCCTCTTCTGTTCTTGCTAAAGTCAGTGATATTAACTCACACTATGATTACATCTCAGACAGACAATATGAGACCATTATTGCCAGAATGAAAAACAAAACTGCGGAAGAAGAAAGTGAATACAACTGCCCTAGCGACTCAGAAGAAGAATCTACCCCCTTCGCCGAAAAGAGCAAACAAATGGAGGATTATGATATGGCAAGCGATGGTTCCCTATTCGCCGGTAAAAAATCAGCATGCAGTGGTGCAGCATATGCCATAAACAACTTTGACAACGGAATGCCACTTGTTCGGAAGATGAATATCCCCCCTCAAGAGCTTTCGCCGCACCGGGGCTTCTTATCAAGGAAGATATCCAAAACCCTAGTAGCACATCTGCTGAAATTGCGGGACTGCGATTCTTACTCACAGAACAAAAAGAGAATCTCCTCAAATCCATGACTCCAATGGTACATGCCATTGACTCCATGGCCGCAATATCTGCTGTAACAAAGGATGGCAGATCCATGAGTGCCCGGGACAAATTACGTGAAGCTAATCGCAGAGATGTGCAGGCTGTTCGCCTACTGTTAGAAGAACTTGGCTTCTACAGTGAAGGAGACCACAGTAAAATTATCCTTAAATGGATCAGGGGTCACAATAATGACAAAGTCTATGACCGAGTGGACCGTACTGCCAAAAGAGCCTCATTCAGAGGGGGTTGTTTAGACATCTCCCGCTACGACCCTGCCGAGGAACTGCCATTCTCGTTATTCTTTTTTGAGGTCCCTATTTTAGATGATATCCGCAGTCACATTAGAAGAATTCAACGTCTCTCACACTATCATAATTGGAGAACTCTACAGTCTCAAGGGAAGTACTTGAGGATGCCCAACGAGAATAACACCACCCCCACTAAAGATATTTCCAAAATAACACCTAAAGCTTTTACTGCTTCTAGAAGCAGAGAACTCCTGGGTCTCCAAGCCTCTCCAGCACGTTTATTTAAGCTGGGGAAAATCGAGACTGAAAACTGCCCCTACTGCCAACAGAATACAAAATGCACCTTCGAACACATCCAACTTGAATGCTCAGGACATAATAATAGTTTGTATAGTCTTAGAACAACCCAAGATGGCGAACTAAGGAAAATCATTGCTGAAGAAATCTCAGAAAAGCCCAAACTACTAAACCCTGGAAAAGGTACCACATACATCAAAACACAGCCATCGAAACTTTTTCCAGCGTCGTCCGTACCGCGAAAATGATGTTTCTTGTCACCAAGAATATCCTCACGGATACTCTTGGCCCAAGCCCGGTGGAGACGTGCCTTGTAAATCTCGTCCACCAGCTTGCATTGTTCCTGCAAGTAACGTCTGACGGCCACGTCCGCGTCCTCGTTCGATGCAGGGTTGGGGGTAGGAACAGAAGGCGTAGCTGCCGTTGGCGTGTTCCGTACCCCGTCGATCAACCTCAGAGAGGCGTCGATGTCGCTGTCCCTCGTGAGGGACTTCTTGGATCTCGTTGTGACTCCCATCTCTAGATAAGCCTGAGGGGAGGCGGTACGCTGCAGCACGTTTGGGTAGGGTCGCGGAGAAAATGCGACGTCACAGATACGGAACGAGCGGTCGAGCCATGCGAGCGAGGGGCGAAGGAAGATGTCGTCGAGGTCAAAGGTGCCAAGGTCACCAGCCCAAAAATCGGTAGCCAGTCTTAGGGATCGCTATGTAAGCGATATGAAATATGATATATGGCGCGGCTATTATTGAACGTTAACAGCTCGCGCAGCGTATGTGTGGGTATGAGTGCAGACGCTTCTCCAGAAGTGCTGCTGTAGCTCAATGCTACCTCATTTACGCCAATGCCCCGCACCTCTCAGGTGCTACCACAATTGGGTTGTGAACCCGAGGCATTGGGTGAACAACAGTATCGGCTGATCGAATAAGCCATGTGATACCCGCATGCTTGTTCAATTCATGCTTGAAGCGAAGATGAGTCTTCTCAGAACACTTCGGTTCTTCAAGACTAATCTTGCTTTGCCATCTCGATGCCAATACCTGGCCTCTCGATGACAGGTGTCACTCAAGGTGAGTGGGTGACAGATGGTATGACTGTACATGTCATAGTCGACCGTACTGACGATTGTGTGTCATTATAATATATGACATGACACGACATGACATGACATGACATGGTATGACACGTATGACATGGTATGACACGTATGCCATGTATGATACATATGTCATCGGTCATAACTTTGACAGATCTCCCCTCTTAAAAGAGTTGTGACCTCACAACATAGGGTGCATACCTTTGTATATGTCTTTGATGTCTTTGTCGTTGTTGCTGGTACCAGTCTTCTTACACCGATGAGGCGTCCCTCAAGGTGTTTTAGGATATCGGGGGGAACTGAGTCCACTTTAAACCTTCACCTTAGGCATTTAGCCCTACAGTTCTTAGGATGTAGCCCCCATGAATTGCGTATCGTATTTCAGAGTGACGTTTCAAGGTATCTTCCGAGGTTTACGTTACAGATAGATATTTGCGCTTGCCGATCGACGAAAACCCATTGGGTACATGTTTCCACGGCCTTATATATAGTGCACCCACCCCTTCCTCCCCTCCTGAAGCTACTATGGAGGTTCACAGGCGGCATGGGGAGCCTTTCTTTGAAGGCTTGTTTTAACCCCTTAGCTGCGACACGTTGAGAATTCTCAACAAGGCCTCGAAAATGAGAGCGTGTCTTACCATGAAACTGCATATGTGCGGTTGGCGCATCGAATATTGTAAGGTTTGTGGGTGCACTCATGATATATGGCTACAGGTTAACCAATAGTATAGCACATATACTAGTGCGATATATCTCTCACGTGTTAGTATTTCCAAACCCAAATTTGTCTATTTGTGTCATTTTGCGCTTAAATTTGGCTTTGAAAAGTAGCTAACCAAGCCATAAACATCCCGTATTGGTAAGCATATACGTGGCCATGTGGAAATATACGATAGAAATGGATCCCAACGCCAGTCTCGCATGCAACATGGGGTATTATATCACCACATAGTCTCATTTTATGAGCAAAATCACCTGAGTTTTAGCTTAAGTATGGAAAACATTTCTTAAGTGAGAAAAGCATTTGAATCCAAGTGTTTTTTCGGTGTTTCTTTGGCCATTTTTGGTATTTTTTGGCACATTGGGCGGTATTAATGCGTACTATGGATTAGGGATAGTCTAACATGTTAATTTCCGCGATATTTTACCATGATACAAGTCAATAAGACTGCAGTCACGCATCGTACACAAGACGTATGCATAATTTCTATGCTCAGAATACTCAAAATTTTGGTTGGATAATCCATATATCTCGAGATATACGATAGATATAGCTATACCATGATTCGTTGTGGCTTATTTGATGGTCTCCTATAGCATACATGATGTCGCATGCGTGCATGCGGCCATGATCACGCAATACTTTGAATTGTCCCCAAACCACATATTTTTGCAAAAAATTCCAACCGCAACTAAGGGGTTAATGCATGCGGAGAGGCCCTGCTTAACGAGATCGGATTTATAATCCTGAGACTCGGTCTGCTCAACTCCTCAATATTTGGTCCGGTACGCGCGCTTTGACGAACATTTCATAGATTGGATTCGACAACGTACTAATGTGAAATTCGTTTTAGTTATGTGTGTCAAGCATAACTCAAGATCACAACTCCGTCCACCTCAGTATCCGGTAGCGCGGATTACTGGCCATAAGATCCGAATGACAAACCACGGTCTGGCAAAGGTAGCATAGCAGTTTTTATTTATCCACAGATATGGTACCCGCATGTATGCGTAGCTGTGCAAGGGTATGATTTTGTACAAGGCTCACTACACCTTTAGCAAGGAAGGATCAATTTCCTGCTTCTATGCAACATAATGACAAAACATTAAGAGCAAGGTATATAGATGATCGACATGTATTAGTATATATATTACAAGAAGTAAGGGCACTAGGCTTAATATAATGTTAGCCTTCATAGGCAGCTATCATGCCTGCTGCATTGGTCAGCTCTGTGGCTTTGACCCAGGTGTCATGCTCAGGGCCGTAGCCTGCATATCGCACTAAATAGTACTTGACACCTCTAGTGATCTTATCTGAGAGTATATGTGATATCTCAAACAGTGGTTGCCCTTCTTCGGTGATCATCTGTGGCAGAGGCAAAGGTGCTTGAATTGAGTCATTATACAACTCTATCCTGGATACAGGTTGAACCGGATGGATACGAATATCGAGATTTCCGAAATCTAACTCATAAGCACGTCCATGGCTGAGCACTTTAGATATGGTAAACGGCCCAATATATGACTGCTTAAAGTGTCTGCCTGCCTCTGTCAAACCAATCCATTGGATAAACTCGGTCCGTAGAAGAACTTTCTGCCCTACTGCATATTGACGGGGCATGTGAGTCTTATTGAATCTGGCTTGGCTAATCTCTGCTGCTCGGAAAATGTTATCTACCGCGTTGGCATGTACAGCCGAGTACTAGTCAAAATGATCTCGAATAGCATTATGTATTGGAACAGGAGCTTCTGGCGGAATAGTGATTGCCAGATCATGAGGCGAAAGTGGCTGCGCCATTGAGTCGAGATAAAATGGTGAATAACCAGTAGTTGCAGAAACTGTGTTGTTAATTGCAAACTCCACCAGAGGCAACTTGTCCTCCCACGAATTGGCTGAAGTATCGTTGCAACAACACCTGAGGAGAAAAACACTATCTAATCAGCTTATAAACCAAAGGATGGTGAATCATGCATCAAACAGAATGAAAAATACCTGAGGATGTCCTCAATGAAGGCATGACTCCTTTCATTGCTTGCATTCGACTGTGGATGGTGTGAAGACGTCATAGACAATCTCGTACCAGTAGATTTCCACAGTGTTTGCCAGAATGTAGAGGTAAATCTGGGGTCTCGATCTGAGATGATGTTCCTCGGAAGACCATGGAGCTTGAAGATATGCTGCATATAGATAGAAGCAGTATGCTGAGCTGTCCAGGTCATGCTGAAGGGAATGAGATGACAACGATGAGAGAATTGGCACATTACCACAAATATACTGTCGTGCCCATTAGTGGTGATAGGCAGGTCAGTTATCCAGTCAAGAGATACATCAAGCCATTTTGTCTTAGGCACACAATATCGTATATGTGACTGACCATAAGGTTTGTGTCTCCTCGTTCTCTGGCGTTGACACACGGGGCACTCCCGAATGTACTGAATGGCTGCCTTCGTAATTCCTGGCCAATAATATCGGCTACGCAATAGATGGAGCATGCGATTTTTGCCTACATGACCAGAAATAGTGGCTGAGTGGCACTCATGAAGTAGAATGTGGCGAAGCTGTGTGATCTCACCGTCATCTGTAGGAACTTTGGCAGTAGGTGGAATGTAAAGTTGTCTGCCATAAATGGTCTTGCGATAGATCAACCCCTGAATGAGCTCGAAATTGCTGACTGACTGTGATGATGTCGATGATGCCAGCTTAGATAATATAGTCTGTGCAAATGTGTCACGATCATACTGAGATATAATAATGTCGTGAAGTTGATGAGCTGATGATGCCGATATAAGAGCAATGAATGTAGAATCTGTAGACAAATCAGAATACCAATCTTAGGGATCGCTATGTAAGCGATATGAAATATGATATATGGCGCGGCTATTATTGAACACGTTAACGGCTCGCGCAGCGTATGTGTGGGTATGAGTGCAGACGCTTCTCCAGAAGTGCTGCTGTAGCTCAATGCTACCTCATTTACGCCAATGCCCCGCACCTCTCAGGTGCTACCACAATTGGGTTGTGAACCCGAGGCATTGGGTGAACAACAATATCGGCTGATCGAATAAGCCATGTGATACCCGCATGCTTGTTCAATTCATGCTTGAAGCGAAGATGAGTCTTCTCAGAACACTTCGGTTCTTCAAGACTAATCTTGCTTTGCCATCTCGATGCCAATACCTGGCCTCTCGATGACAGGTGTCACTCAAGGTGAGTGGGTGACAGATGGTATGACTGTACATGTCATAGTCGACCGTACTGACGATTGTGTGTCATTATAATATATGACATGACATGACACGACATGACATGACATGACATGGTATGACATGTATGACAGGTATGACACGTATGACATGTATGATACATATGTCATCGGTCATAACCCTGACAGCCAGCGGGATCAAGACTAGCAGAAAACCGTGAATGAACATTGCGTCGACGAAACCCGATCCAAGCCGGCACCCCACAGCTGCGGCTCAAAGTCGCTCACCGCAAGCTGCTCATCTCATAATCCCCACTGATGCCCAAACGCGCAAACGCGCACCACCTCTCCGAGCGGCCGTTTAGCCAATCATTGCCAAACTAGCAAGTGGAATAAAGCGTGGATGGGGCCACGACCTACCGGAATATCCTAGTTCACTAGATATCAGAGGGTCCCGAACTCTGTGGATAAACTCTCTTAGATAAATAAACCCTAAGCTAGATATACCCGGAACGGTCTCGCAACGGTCTCGGGAACTAGCCTACCTGTGACACAACGTGTGTCACAGCACGAACCTATAGATCAGTCAGCAATCCAGTGTTGGTCCTAGGGGTCTGTCATAGGGGCCTGCCTGTCAAGGCTGCCTATACAGATTCCAGCACCCCTTTGTGGGCGCGCTATAGCCGGGGAGTAGCCCCAGTGTTTTCACCTAGCTTTGCAGGATACCGCCTCTCGGGACTTGTCCCCTTTGCTAGCGTAAATGTTATTATTATTATTATTATTATTATTTATGGGCATGGGCATGGGCATGGGCATGGGCATGGGCATGGGCATGGGCGGCATGGGCATGGGCATGGGCATGGGCATGGGCATGGGCATGGGCATGGGCATGGGCATGGTATGGGCATGTCGTGTGCATGGGCATGGGCATGGGCATGGGCATGGGCATGGGCATGGGCATGGGCATGGGCATGGGCATCGGCATGCCGATGCCGATGCCGGCATGCCGATGCCGATGCCGATACATGTACCCAGATCGTGGACACCTGCACCGCACCGCACGGCATCGGCAGTCCCGCACCCAGCCGAGCTCCACCCAGCCCGCACCCATCCATCCTCAGTTCCTCACGACGCCGCGATCGCGGCTGCGCTGTCCGTGTGGACACAGCACTTTGCTGCTCTCCAACTGGGCAACTCAGAGCACCAAAACTCAAACCAAGCCCCGAGTGGTTGGACTTGCTGTTCTCTGGTCGTTGCACCTGACCGCGCCAGGGCAGTGGCTATACCGTCAGCGTACTTTCACGCGATACTTCTCATTCGCTTAAACGGTGCAGTTATAACAGTACTGGTGATCACTATCTGAGGAGATTCTACCTTTTTCGGGATAACCTTGACCTACAGGGGTTTTATCCACGTATCCCCTTAGCACGAAACCCTTGGTGACCTTGTTCGAACTTCCGGTCGGCTCTGAAAGCAAACCAAGCAGACAGGATTTGTGACGTGGTCCTCACAAATCACACGGGAGCACGCTATTCCTCAGCAGAGTGCCTTTCACGCCTGGTGTAGAGGGTTTTCAGCTGTCCACTTGCACGATCATGTGACGGGTACCACCAAAGGGAAGCCTTCTTTTCACGATAACTGTTTCCAGTAGTATTTTGATACTGTGTTTGCGCAGTCTTTCTGTAATTAGTTGCCGCCAGCGGAAGGCGCAGTCACAGCCAGGAAAAATTCCTTCCGTCACCTGGAACACGCAAACTGTCCGCCGTGGGCTGGGAACGGGATTAAACTCGGCAGGCCTATAATGGTCTGCTGCAGGAAGGCCTATGGATAAGTTTGAACCCTCTTTCGTGCCGCAATGGCTTAAAGGTGCTTCAGGAGCGAACGGGGCAGCAGGAGCAGGGACGGGTTTCGGTCAGCCATCTCCCCAACCGAGCTCTACTACCTTCACTCCATCAAATCCTAGAGGTGATTCCTTCTATCTCCCGTGTTCTTATTACTTTTATTTTGGGACTTCTATTAACTTGTCCGACGGTTTTTAATAACAGATGAAACTGCCTACCTTTCGCGAAACCGTCCACAGCCCTCTTTCTCGTCTGGACCAACAAATGATCGCGATCCGCAACCTCGTTACACCCCTCCCGTCGCATCCTATCAACCAGCAACCAGAAGACCCGAGCAGTCCGGTGGAAGGGCGTATGGTCCTGGCCCTTATTCGTCCCACTCCCCATCTTACAGCTCCCAGGGCTCGTACTCCGGCTACCGACCTACTCCAGTGAGCCACCAAGAAGGTAGAGATGCCGAGGACAACGGCTCTTCTCGTTATGCTGCCACTGCCTATCGGCCACCCGGAAGCTATGCAGCGCCTTACCGCCCTAATTCAGGATATCGGTCTGCACGCGATGATCGGGAGTCGGGCTATGAAAGCCGTTCCGACCGAGACCGCTGGGACACCCGTGAAAGTCGTACGGACCGCGACAGGGAAGTCAACGCCCTTATGCCTCGAAGAGAGCCTCCGAGCTTTCCAGCGGACCGTGAGCGTCGTGAGGAAACGCGTACCTCGGCACCAGCCCCCCTTGTGCCCGAACGATCTGCTCCTGTTCGAGCTGCCACAGAGGCACCTGTGCAAGGCCCAGCGCAACCTCTTCAAAAGGTCCGTAACAGAGCATTTTTTAACCTCTGTCCAACTACTTTTTTGACTTTTTTTTTGTGCGTTTCGTTTGAGGCTTGTTGAAGAGCTGCTTTTTTACTTGGGTTTAAAGGGTTTCTTCTTTGAAATGTCTTTCGGTTCGGTTTTCTTTCTTACGCGGGATACTCTGCTTACTTCAAAGGCATATTAAGAAGTTTCTACCTTGGGGCCTTGCTATTTTTTTCCCTGTAGATCGCGACTTAGATCTTCTTTTCGTTGTTACAGGCGAGCTTTGACCGCGACTTCCCCACCCTGAGTCCCAAGCATCCTACCTTCGGACAAGGGAGCACCATCGGTAGTGCTGGAGGAGGTGCTACCCGGCCTGCTGATAAACAGAGGTGGCAGTCTTCTTCGAGCAGTGCAAGCGGGTCAAAACTCTCTCAAACGTCCAGCCCGACCTCCTCAGAACGGTGGACCTCCCGCTTGGCCGAAGCTCCTCCTCCGGGCTCTAGCTTTTTGCAAAACGGAAACTCTGGAGCGGCGGCCATCGCTGCAGCTGCGGCTGCGGCTGCAGCTGCGGCTCAGCAGTCAAGCACCCCAAAAATGGCTGACGCCTTGCAACATGTCGCAGACACTAATCAGCACTCGGCCTCAGATCTCGCACGGTTGGAACAGCTTGCATTACGGCAGTCTCGGCAGTTAGTCCCAGTCGCCCCTTCGCTCCCCGGAAAGGGTCGCGATAAGGGTCACCCGAGTAAGGGCCCTTCTGCTGCTCGTGAGACTCCTGTGGCCCCGACTGGAGCCAATACGGGTGCTGTTCCTAGTCCTGCTGCGGCGGTAGGCGTAACCTCTGTTCCGGGACCTGCCCTTAAGCGCACGGCCTCGAAAGAATCCGCGGGTGCGCAAGGGCCCACTCCCGCTGCTCGTCGCCCAGAGGACCCGACGACAGTGATCAGTGCTGTGCCTAAACGCACTCCTGTTCTGTTGGACCGTCATGCGCTACCGATTGCGCCTACCTCTTCCGTTGTGGGCACCAGCCAGTCCTCGAGGACAGGAATACCTCTTGGGACTGCAAGTTCAAAGGTGTCTGCAGAAAAGGCAGCAGCGCTATCTCAAGAAGAACGCCAACGTTTGGAGCACGTGCGCCAAGATCGCTGCGACTTTTTCCAGAGTCTGAGGAAGAAACCGGCAAATAAGAAGGATGGGAAGGACGATGAAGAAGACTCCGCTATCTTGGAAGTGGAGGCTGGCGAGGACCCGTCGTTCGTGGCAGCTGGTGCCGAAGATGAGATTCCAGCAGCAGATAACGAAGCTCAAGATGGAGAAGCTCCTGGTGACGACTCTGCTTTCGACGGGACTTCGGACGTTGCAAATGTTCCAGTCCATGCTCCCGAAGATCTGGATGGTGATACCTGGGAAGTTGATAAAGAAGAGGCAAGTTTTACGGACGTAGGAGCCGTGATTTCTGAAGAGCCCGATCCTGTCGTTTCCGAGGAAGAGGCCAGATTCTTGCGCTCTTTAGGCTGGGATGAAGGAGAGGAGGAGGATGAAGACGAGGAAGGTGGCCTTACTGAAGAGGAGATTGCTGCCTTCAAAGCCAGTCTGGGAGGAGGTCCTTCCGGTTCCAAGCCAATTAACTTGACCACACCTGTGGTGCGAGCCAAAGTAACTCATCACATCGGCAGTGTTGGAAGTGTTGGCTCCGATCAAGTCAGCTCTTCTGACTCTGACTCAGACTGAACTGTCGTTCTGATACTTCCTTTTTATCAACGGTAGGATCGATGTCCTGCTCGTCCTTTGTTTCTTTCTCTTGGGGAATAAGCCCATGCTTCGAGGGGAAACCGCAGACCAGGCTGTTTGAGGATCTCACAAAGGTCTTCCTGTCACTAGACTTGCAGCTATTTCGTCTGTGAATGGTGTTTCTGTTTGGTAACGACATTGACAAGAGACACTTCTGGTGTGAAGGATCAGTTGAAGCTCAAACTATTCGCAGCCTCCATACTTATTCCTGCCTCTGATGTTTTGGTAAATGAAACAAGTTTTGTTTTTATTGGTCGTGGTATTCTGCTGGAAGTGTGAGTGTTGAGAATTGCATTTATACCTGATGCAGCACAAAACTTGTTTGTAAATGTGGGCATTATCACTGTGAAGGGAGTTTTAAACCATGGGAATTAGAAAAGTGCATCGGAACATGCCACTATTGATTCCTTGGAAATGTAAACAACACTGAATGAGTGAAAATATCAGTAGCATGGTATGTAACGTGCGAAGAATTACTATGCGAACTTGTATTGTGTTTGGCATACAGTCGAATACCGAACACAACACTCGCTACACTATCTAGCTTGTTCGCGGTCTGTCTACAGATTATCGCATATTAATTTCATTTGCCTACGGGCAGATGACCATTAAATTCATTTGCCTACGCGCAGACTACCATTAAAATCATTTGCCTACGCGCATTCTACATTAAAATCATTTGCCTACGCGCATTCCACATTAAAATCATCTGCCTACGCGCATTCCACCATATATGGCATTTGCCTACGTGCATTGCACATTAAACCCTATATATATATATATATGTAGCAGAAACTTTGGTGTAAGGTTCACATATTATGAATACCGTGCCTTGATTATTGATTTTAAAATCATGTAAGTATTTTACCCCAAAACGACCTGTGTTAAAAAAGCAGTTAATCGGGTTGCTCGATTCCCGGCGGTGAAAAAATTCGATTAAGTGATTAATTAAGTGGTAGATAGACCCCCACTAAAAGAACAAACAACAAGGCCGTACTTAATTCGAATGTCGTCGAATCCTGCCGACAACAACCAACAATGACAGACTGACAAACCGATGCTCAACCTCGATGTTTCTCGTGCGCAGAACGGCTTCACGGAGGGCCGGCGTCCGATCATTGCATGGATGGAGCTCGACGAGAAAGAGATTGTGCACTTGTGGGACATTAACCAGGATAGTGAGGCGGATAGCATCACTGCAGAAATGTTTAACGTGGCAGCCGTTTCAAGGGTATTATGGCACCCGGTTTGGCAAGTGAGCAGGTAGCAGAGGAGGTAGCAGAGGGTTCTGGCACTGCAAACGCAGTGGCATAGTTTTAGTGCCAGTTTCACGTGACTCCTGTTTCAATTATTTACTGGAATCTACCGGCAGCCCTCCCCGAGTAGCCGGTGTAGGCCCTGGCAGACTCCCCTAGATCTGTAATAGCTCAGGGTGAGTGTCACCTGCTGTGTCACTTGTCACCGAGGTCATCGTTCGGGTTTAGGTTCGATGTCCGTATATATTTCCGTTACCTCATAATATTCAGACTCAGACTTCACCTAAAACTGTCAACCGTGTTTGCCCACTCAATCGGATATCCATTGTGAGCATATCCCAGTAGGTCGTGGACCCATTCATCATTGCATGGATGTAGTTCGACGAGAAAGAGATTGTGCACTTGTGGGACATTAACCAGGATAGTGAGGCGGATAGCATCACTGCAGAAATGTTTAATAACGTGGCAGCCGTTTCAAGGGTATTATGGCACCCGGTTCGGCAAGTGAGCAGGTAGCAGAGGAGGTAGTAGAGGGTTCTTGCACTGCAAGCGCAGTGGCATAGTTTTAGTGCAAGTTTCGCGTGACTCCTGTTTCAATTATTTACTGGAATCTGCCGGCAGCCCTCCCCGAGTAGCCGGTGTAGGCCCTGGCATCCGATGATGTTGAGGTCCTCTTTTAAAGGTGCCTTAAACGCCCCTTTGAAACGACCCACATTCACAGTGCACTCGCAAGTCGCACTTTCACAATATTCCGCACAGTTGCATGCGTAGAAGTGAAAATCCCCTTGGGGGTAGACAATAGCTTCACGACCGTGAACGCTTCATACAGAGCAAGGTACTCGTCGAAAGTCGTGACAGTGGCGGGTGGGTTGGTGGGGTCGCTGTACACAAGGGCGATGAATAGCGCGACGAGGGGCGCAATTTCATTTCACATGTCAGAGAGACGCTCGTGGACTCCAAGGAGTTGCAGGTCTCAGGTGTGGGCTCTCCTCGTCCCCATATATGTGCGCGAGGACGTTCGTTCTCGTCATAAGTTGGAGGTGGTCCTTCTCATTTCTTAGTTAGAAGAGCCTCGCGCCATATGGCGTGACGCACAACGCCACAAGTCGGCAGTGGGTGCTGGTCATCGTAGTGCGTTTCGTCTCGCAAAAAGTTTAGCATAGCTTTGTGGAAGCTAGCGACCTGCAGAAGCTTACGTAAGGTCACCTCGTCCATGATGCTGTCATTCTTGCCCTCGACAACATTCTGTGCGTTGAAGGTTTGTCGGGTGGCATGGTGCCAAGCGTGCGCCCGCTCCAATTCCCCCACCACACCTCCTCAAACCACTCGCATAATTATGCACTGCTTGCCGGGGGAAAAATAATTAATTTAGGTTAAGTTTCCATAATTTTAGAATAACCCGTTTTCATGTTGAATTTAGAATAAGTTTTCTTGATGTCATCCGGCTATGACCGGTGGTCCTTTTCACGACTCGTGTTCAAATAATGTGCACACAGGTCAAACGCTCTCGTTCCCGCTGTGCCATCATGAGGAAGCCTCCAAAAAGCTTTAAGAAGGTTTGTCTCGCTTGTGATAATGGTGGGCGCCGTTGTAATAGACACTCACGGCGTGTTCTGCTTGAAAAAAAGGCCCCTGTACTTCTTCTATATCCTAAACCCTTTGACTTGCCTTTTACCGCTGCACGCGACCGGCAAGCATCTTTGAAACTTCCGAGTTTCAAAGATGCGTTTTGTATTTTGGGTGCACCCTAATTTTACAAAACGGCCGAGCGCTTCCCGTTTGTGCGGGATATTCACATTTATTCCATGGAATATTTCATATGGATTAACACACATAAGCACGAAGGCATCGGCCACGCATCTTTGAAACTAACGAGTTTCAAAGATGCGTTTTTTGTCATTTGGGTGCGCATACCCAAATAACAAATCAGCCGAGCGCTTCCCGTTGGCGTGGGGTATCCAACGCTTGAATGTTGAATATTCATTGTAATATGAGTTAGCAAGCGAGGTTGCAAAGGCATCGGGACAGAATCTACGAAACTGTCCTATGCCTTTGCCTTTGGGTTTGGGTTCGAACGTGACACCCAAACCCAAAGATGCCAAACAGCCGAGGGCTTCCCGTGCGTCCTAACGCACGAAACTTGGCACGAATACTACCATGGTACATATATTTAAGTTACCAGAAGCTCAAGGCTTCAAGTTACTTGTGCGCGAAACGCGCAATTTATTTCTAAGGCAGATGTTTTGGGTTTGGGTTCGAACGTGACACCCAAACCCAAAGATGCCAAACAGCCGAGGGCTTCCCGTGCGTCCTAGAGCACGAAACTTGGCACGAATACTGCCAAGATACATATATTTGCGTTACTTGAAGCTCAAGGCTTCAAGTTACTTGTGCGCGAAACGCGCAATTTATTTCTAAGGCAGATGTTTTGGGTTTGGGTTCGAACGTGACACCCAAACCCAAAGATGCCAAACAGCCGAGGGCTTCCCGTGCGTCCTAGAGCACGAAACTTGGCACACATACTGCCAAGATACATATCTTTCAGTAACTTGAAGCTCAAGGCTTCAAGTTACTTGTGCGCGAAACGCGCAATTTATTTCTAAGGCAGATGTTTTGGGTTTGGGTTCGAACGTGACACCCAAACCCAAAGATGCCAAACAGCCGAGGGCTTCCCGTGCGTCCTAGAGCACGAAACTTGGCACACATACTGCCAAGATACATATCTTTGAGTAACTTGAAGCTCAAGGCTTCAAGTTACTTGTGCGCGAAACGCGCAATTTATTTCTAAGGCAGATGTTTTGGGTTTGGGTTCGAACGTGACACCCAAACCCAAAGATGCCAAACAGCCGAGGGCTTCCCGTGCGTCCTAGAGCACGAAACTTGGCACAAATACTGCCAAGATACATATCTTTAAGTTACCTGAAGCTCAAGGCTTCAAGTTACTTGTGCGCGAAACGCGCAATTTATTTCTAAGGCAGATGTTTTGGGTTTGGGTTCGAACGTGACACCCAAACCCAAAGATGCCAAACAGCCGAGGGCTCCCCGTGCGTCCTAACGCACGAAACTTGGCACGAATACTACCATGGTACATATATTTAAGTTACCAGAAGCTCAAGGCTTCAAGTTACTTGTGCGCGAAACGCGCAATCTATTTCTAAGGCAGATGTTTTGGGTTTGGGTTCGAACGTGACACCCAAACCCAAAGATGCCAAACAGCCGAGGGCTTCCCGTGCGTCCTAGAGCACGAAACTTGGCACGAATACTGCCAAGATACATATCTTTGAGTTACTTGAAGCTCAAGGCTTCAAGTTACTTGTGCGCGAAACGCGCAATTTATTTCTAAGGCAGATGTTTTGGGTTTGGGTTCGAACGTGACACCCAAACCCAAAGATGCCAAACAGCCGAGGGCTTCCCGTGCGTCCTAGAGCACGAAACTTGGCACACATACTGCCAAGATGCATATCTTTGAGTAACTTGAAGCTCAAGGCTTCAAGTTACTTGTGCGCGAAACGCGCAATTTATTTCTAAGGCAGATGTTTTGGGTTTGGGTTCGAACGTGACACCCAAACCCAAAGATGCCAAACAGCCGAGGGCTTCCCGTGCGTCCTAGAGCACGAAACTTGGCACACATACTGCCAAGATACATATCTTTCAGTAACTTGAAGCTCAAGGCTTCAAGTTACTTACTTTTTTTCAAGCAGAACACGCCATGAGTGTCTATTGTGGCAAAGATGGCAAATAATAAAAGTCATATATCCCTGTTATTCACGGCCGTGACTTTTAGATTCACGGCCGTGAATCTTTCCGAATGGAACCAAAAACCGTTCGATTAAAATTGAACGGTTGTTGGTTCCATTCGGATATATGGACATCACGGCAAGACAACTCTTCAGTGTAATATTTCGCATGGCATGGCGATAGCTCAACAGGTACAGTACAGCGTCATGGATGCATGCACCGGTCATAGCCGGATGACATCAAGAAAACTTATTCTAAAATCATCATGAAAACGGGTTATTCTAAAATCATGGAAACATATTCTAAATTAAATAGCCTGCCCTTGCCGGGATCTGACTGGGCAGCCCCGTCCGAGAGTCTCGGTTCAGGCCCCCTTCCAGACCCAAGTCCAATCTGAGTCTGTCTAGACCCGAGTAGTAGTAGCCGTACAGTAACCGTGACCGTTCGAGGTTCTAGGTTTAGGTTTATTATCTGTCTTCAGTTTTATCAATATTACAAGTTATCCATCACTGAATACCGCGTTCTGACTGTTAACTAATTCGTCACACCCGAGATATACCGGTAGTATATCAGTAGGTTGTGGCCCCATCCACGTTGTATTTTCCACTTCGGATCGTTTGGCCATGATTGGCTAAGCGACACCGCTTGAGTGGGTGGTGCGCCGATGAGAATAGCGTGTTGAGCGCCGGGAGTTAGGGTTCGAAGCTGCGATTACGGATTTTGGTTTTGGCGAGGCGACGCGTACTCGTATGGAATGAGGTTCTCCCTGGAATTATATCGTTGGAGTTAGCTACCCCAATCGCCTTGCAGGACCGTATGCCGGCCGACGTTCCCATCGACATCTCCGCCGACGCCTAACTATTTCTCAGTGCAAGCTTGGAATCACTGACTCCGCATTTTCCGAACACGTTATTCTCCGTCTAGCGCCACCCCACTCATTGGTATTTCTAAAATGGATACAACAAACAAAGTAAAAAGAAAGTGATTGAAGGAGTCCGACTTGGACTCCTCCTTACGACTTGCGGACGCTATCCGCAACTCTCCGACGGTGCGCACTCCGCCGGTGCCCATTCCGCCGGCGCCATCGGCAAGCGAAGCTCCAGCGGCTGCTCTGGTCCGTCAGAAATTTGAGGATGTTAAGTCCATTGTCAACGCCATCTACTCCAAGGGCCGCCATTGAAAATGGGCGAAAGCGATTAAGGGCCATGCACTTGGAGGTGACTACTTTGACGCCTCCGACGACGTATCGAAGTTGGCCAAGATCATCGTGGCCCTCAAGGCCGAGATTGTCACGGCCGGTCTGAATCCCGACGTCTTTGACATGGACGACCCCACCCTAGTGGTTCATCGCTCCATCAACGAGTTGGTCTACGACACCTTCGTTGGGCTACATCGTCGCACCTGACTCCGTCGCCTACGGCTACCTACTTGGAACTGATGCTGTGTCTGACCGAGATGGCCGACGCGCACTGGTGGACCTGATGACACGGGTGCGTACCGCCTGCAGTTCGCCAAAAGCTGCAGGCGGAACATTCTTCCTTGTCGTACCCCGCGAATGTTGACCCTAGGCCCATCTTGGCCAAGGAGCAACGGCTCGTGAGGGAGAACAGGGCAGCGGACTGGACTCCCACGGCCACGATGGTTGCGCAAGCAGCAGCTGTGGGAATCCCTCGACCCTATATTTTATGCTGCTATCCGGGTGCGCTACCCTCGCCTCGTTGACCTCCAACACGTCTCCCTAGCGTAATTGTCCGATTTGGTGGCGTCGGTGTACTTGTCGTGGAGTTCGTCGCAGGCGGAGCAGGGATGCACTGCCGGGACCGCGGCATCGGCGGTGGTGCCTCCAGGTGACGAGCTCATCTTGAAGCTCTTCGCCAAGATCGAGAGGATTGAGCAATTTGTCAAGTCCCAACGCCAAGGAGGTGCGGCATCTTTACCACCCAAACGGACGCGCAAGGTGCTCTCCGGCTACCGCGTCGGGTCTCGCCCTGACCCGCAGGTGGGATTTGACACACGCCTTAAGAAGGCTGTCCCACAGTGTCCCCGCTGCCCCACGACAGGAGATGGACACAAATTCCACACGTGGGACGATTGTCCCCTTGGCGGAAAACAACATGCGGCGGGGACGACGGCGGCGTACTGCCAGCCGGTCGCGGACTGTACGCTGGAAGTGCTACACACTCTAGCACTTTGTCAGGTATTTCAGTCCGCGGCCGACAACGGGCCGGCGGCATTTTCAGCGGCATGCACGCAGTACGGCGCTCCAGCCGTGCTGAACGACGGCGCATCGGCCGGGGGCGTGGACATCTCCGCCTACGGCTTTGCGGCGGGTGAGTCCGAGGACTCCGACGACGAGGGGATGGACGTGGAGGCCGAGCTCCAGCAGCTGCGGCGTGATGTGACGGCAGCTACTGAGGTGAGCATGGTTCAAGCTTCCTTCTCCCAGCCGGCGTCTGCGGTGGTGGCTGCTTCTGCGGCAATTGACGCGCCGAGCTACTGCTTGTGGCGGCGCCCATGGACGAGTTTCCAGGTGGGATTGACGAGCTCCCTCCGCCAGAGGGGCCTCGCACTGTTGAGATGGGTGCTCACAGCATGGGGCTTGAGCCGGCTTATGAGAGGGCGCCATTGACGACTCGATCACCAATCGTGGGCTGCGGTGTGCCACCATGGGGGCTTGGCTCCCACATGCCGGTGGTGCTCCTGGCGTGCATCTTGATGTGCTGCGGCGTCGCAAGGGTTGCAGCGGCCGTGCACGGCGGTGGCGGCTCAGCGGTTGCACGTGAACCGGTGGTGTGCTACGGCCAGGCGTGCATCTTCAGCGGCATCGACACCCTCTGCCCGGTGGTGAGGGCTCAGGTAATTGCAGCCTTCCAGGCTGCCGCACTGTCTGGTGGTGCGGGCACAACTTCTGGTGGTGCACCTGGCGGTGCATTAGGTGGTGATGCCGTGATTGGTTCTGGTACATCTACAACTGGGTAGCATCTGGAGGTGCACTGCAGGTGCAGTGCACAGTTCTCTTTTGTCATCTACACGATCTTCAATTCAATTTGATAGACAGTTTCTTTTGTTTCAGCTTTACACAATTTACATATTGAGTTTGTTGCTGCACTGGTTTGAGCTTTGGAATTTGCAGTTGTAGCAGCTGGTTTTCTCAGAATAGCACAGTAGGATTAGCCGGGCCAAGTGCCCTAACTATTTTTTTCTGTCTGACTGCTAACACTCTTCCTAGACCACTCTCCAGATTGGAGGTGGTGTGCCGGGATCTGGCTGGGCAGCCCTGTCCGAGAGTCTCGGTTCAGGCCCCCTTCCAGACCCAAGTCCAATCTGAGTCTGTCCAGACCCGAGTAGTAGTAGCCGTACAGTAACCGTGACCGTTCGAGGTTCGAGGTTTAGGTTTATGATCTGTCTTCAGTTTTATCGATATTACAAGTTATCCATCATTGAATACCGCGTTCTGACTATTAACTAATTCGTCACACCCGAGATATACCGGTAGTATATCAGTACTGCTCGACCTTCGTCACAAAGGTCTCGATTAACATCTTGAACGCGTGTTCTCGAATCGCCTTGATGATGGCGCGGTGAATACGTCTCACCCCTGTCTTAAAGGGCTCCACGTTATTTGCATCGTTGAAGTGAGATGATTTCTCATTCAACTTCATTGAACAATGTGACCGCAGTTAGCACCTTGGGTGATAGCTTCGGGGATGGTGAGCGTACGCGTAGGGTTTTCAAGCTGGATATCCTCGACGATCTTGTCAACGTGCGGTCTCGGGGAAGGCTGAGTTGGCATTAAAGAATGCGAAGGAGTGGTCCAAGGAGTGAAGTGGAGGCCCCCACATCCCCCCGAAGCGTATGTGCATGGTATGGGCGAGTAGGAAATCCACCAGCTCGGAGGCGACAGCGTCCCCGTGAGACTTCAGAGCCAAGTAGCCGAAATGATACCGTTTGTTGTAGCCACACGTGCCACCGGTTTCCAGAGGGAAACCGTTCTTATTGGTTTTGTAGGTATCGTCACGAGCTCGGTGGTCACTGTCGTGTAATGATTTAAGCTTGTCCCAAGTGGTGTAAACCACACACCACCGCTTGCGTTTCTGTTGTAAGTTGTAGTCCTGGATGAGGTGCTTGTAGTTATGGTACAGCCCTCTTAGATTGAGCTTTCCAGAGTAAAAACTATTTGTTTGGTTACTCGACCCGTTGGCGGTTAGGAGGTTGAGTAGGCACTGAGTAAAGAACGGAGCAGTAGGGGAGTTAAGCAGCGCTGACAATTCAGAGATGAGAGTGTTAGAACATTCCGATAGGTTCTTCTTCCACTCCCCCTTTTCCCACCTCACCATTTCGTCCAGGGTGGCGGTGGCCTCAAAAAGAAGATGCGGCAGAGAGTTTGCACACTCCGCTTTGAACGCCTCTGCCATAAGGAAAGGGTTGTCTGGCATAAAGAGTTGCCCGTCGAACATTACTATTACCGCAGCTGTGTAGTTGTCACTGGAAGGTACTAGGAAAATGTTAATTTCCTTGCATACATGCATACAGTCCCCGTAGGTTTTAACATCCTCAGTTCCAATATACATTTGCCTGTTATTGTTGATATAAACCCTAGTACTTTCGTATCCTGGTTTCCGTGAAGCTGGTAGACTCGCAGATTGAGATAGGGTTGCAATGATAGCTTTTGCAGATTGCCGGGTTTTTAGTTTCTCGGCGATTGACTGTTTGACCTCAGGGGAAAGGACCTTGCCCACAAAGTCGTTGTGCGTATGCTCGCCTCGTGCAAATCAATCGAACTCGGGCTTTCCAAACGTGTCCGCTGTCGGGTCCTTATTGGCATATTGCACAACCTTGAAAAACACGGGACAATTATGTGACTTGAACCGGCCGCACTTAAACTTATGAGTTGTATCTCAAGTTTCTTTTCGAGGTGTAAGGTTTATCCGCATTGGAGAAACCTGAAGGGCATACAGTAGTTCACTTATCTTATCTGTACACTCTGAAGAGTCCGCCGATACCTCGGAAAGAGTCGGAACCCACGCGACAGAAGTGTGTTTTCGCGTCCGCTTGCGGGGTTGTTGGTCTAATAGATCATCCCCCTCCGGTTTCTCCTGATAATTATCTCTACCGGACTTACCTGAACTAGCGAACTCGAATGCTTCAGGCGGCACAATGAATAGAAACCCCGCCTTGATTTCGGGTGCATGAGGAGTGTCACTGAAAAATTGCAGTGTCTCTAAAAAATATGATCCATTCTTCGGGTAATGTCATCGTGTGTCACATGCACATGAATGCATTCCCCAGAATGCAAAATGACAAATATTCCCAGCAAACGAAGACTTTTCTACTCCCAAATAATTATATTTCGCTTCTAATCTTGTGAGTGGCAAGAGTGACAGCGGAGCTGTGCCTGCGGAGCGGACGGCGTGCGCATCGAGGGCGACAGTTGGTTGCGGGATGCCGCCGTGGTCGCGTGTGCCCCGGCACGTCTCCTTGCATGCATTGGTGGGTCCTGTGCTTCTGCACTCTCGGATTTTGGAGCGGCGGTGTGCTAGGGAGCACAGCCGGATGCCATTCCTCCGCGGAAGATGTGGCGTCACCGGGCACGTCAGGGATTCTGGCCCGAGCGTGCCGATAGTCTCGCCGGATCCATGGTTGGACCATGCTCCTTCTTCCCCTGATTACTCTCCAGAGACGGACATCGGCGGACGAAGCGGATGCCTCGACCTCACTCGAGACTGACAACTTCAACGACTCCGCAGACCCCGTCATGTACAACGGGCGCGTCTGCATTTACCCGGCGATCGAGACACTCAGCCCCGACACCTTGCAACATGTTTTGCGGGTGTTCACGGCAGCTGGTGGGCCACACTCCGCTTCTGGCGGTGTCACTTCTGCGTCGGAGGTTACTTGATTTCTCTCAGGGCTCCACGCATGATGGAGCAGCGGCTTAATTTCTTGCTGGAAACAACACCGTGACCACTAAAAGTGTCACCCGTCATTGCCTCTGATAGTCTGGGTGACCGACACACGTAGTCCAAAACCCGACCCGAGTAGGTATTTATTCAGACTTCAACTTATCTATAAATTCGACTGTTCTTTCCGACCATTCTTATTCTTAACCCTGTTTATAGGGTTCCTATTTATAGAGTTATTTTTACTGCTTCGTATTATATCTCTAGCATTTCTTCCGCGAATGGGTTTCTTCATCGATCGGCACCGACTTCTTCAATCTGCATTTTGCCGTTGGACTGCTTACACACGCGAATTTGATTTGTTATTGCTCTAGTTTTCAGCTTTGGATTTAAGATGTAGGAACTCGATGATGCCCTTGCGGGGTACCACCTAGTAGCAACCCTAGATTTAAATTAGAATTGCTGCCTTCACTAGATCTGCAGAGGTGTGTGATCTGCTACCTGACACTGCTCACCACCTCCACAACTACGGAGGTGGTGTACTGGAATCTGCCGGCAGACCTCCCCGAGTAGCCGGTGTAGGCCCTAGCAGACTCCCCTAGATCCGTAATAGCTCAGGGTGAGTGTCACCTGCCGTGTCACTTGTCACGAGGCACATCGTTCGGGTTTAGGTTCGAGGTCCGTATATATTTCCGTTACCTCATAATATTCAGACTCAGACTTCACCTAAAACTGTCAACCGTGTTTGCCCACTCGACCGGATATCTATTGTGAGGATATGCCAGTATTATTTACTCCCAGTGCTTGCGTAGTGCATGAACTGTATGCAGGGTGCCCCCATTCTAATAGTGCAACAAAACCCATGCGATCATTACATTATCGCATTGTTTACAGTACTTTATCAGTTTAATTACACTCTGGCTTACCATCACACAGCGACTGGCATGTACCAAGCAACAGCGGCATCCGATATTACACGGACCGCAACTTACATGTACATCGGGCGATTCCACCGGCACATACATTCGCGACGCTTTGCCCGGCGCGGGTGGGACATACAAGGCTGCAATGGCGATTTACGGACGTGAAGTTGTATGGCACTGAGATTGAGGTATGCGTATGATGATGTACGCATCGTGCATTTGTGGTGACGAGGCGCACCCGTTTTCAGTATACTATGGCGCAAAATATGATGGGTCCCTGACCGTATCTGAAATTCGCACCAAAGAATACTGTAATATGTTGCCAATATCGATGCTAACACGTATATAATATCAAGGTCTTGTGGTAACGCACGCTTGGGGCCTATGCCACAAAAGTTCAGAATGGGTTTAATTTGATAAATAGGTTGCCCATAGCAGTCTAAACACATTGCGAGCTTAAGGGACCAGATGGACCACCGTATTGAAAAGCTGTGGCCGATGCCACTCAATTGCCACCCATGCTTAACCACACTTAAGCACATACTTAAATGGCTTATATATCACGATCTAGAAATTTGCGTTTTTGTGTCATAGGTTCCAAGCGTTACCAAGATCTTGATATGGTGCATTGTCTCGGCAGTCGGATGTATATGTGCACGATGTGTGACAAATATCTCCTGAGCGGCACTTCGTTTGGACGCCGCTAGTTAGCTTACACACAAAACGATACTGGCAATTTGTAAGTGGCGCGTGGTAGATAGCGTGGCTTTGACATAACTCTGATTCCGGTACCCAGCCGTTTGTTCGTGTCATGTGATGACGCGGTCATGGACATCTACTTTTATCAGTGACAATATTATTATATGTGTGTCCTCTGCCATAGTTACCGCATGTAGCATGTACTGCACAGTGTCTCAAACACCAAGCAACATACCATCGGTCTGAAAAGTCAAAATATCTAATTATTTCAACAAAATGTTCGGTATGTTAAAAGAAAATAAAGTCCATTAACTAAATAATTGGTAGACAGGCTCCCTACTAAAAGAACAAAGAAACACTATTAAATGTATATTTGTTCTCGGCCCATCAACAAAAAATTGAGCCTGGTTTATTGCACCATATTTCAGGAATCAAAATCAGTAATGAAGACACGATATATACTTCAGCATTGTGACATGCAAATTTAAAATTTAGGGGAAGATTTTGCATCGTGTCGGTCCAATGTATGCTGCTTTCACCATCTTTGGCGGTCACCCATGTGACAATCGAATTTGCATCAAGGCATGCCATCAACCTTCTGCATGATGACAGAACGATTTCGGCATGTTGCACCGATGCAACTATTGCATTCCACACCAGGTGCCACTCACGTGATACGGATGCAACCATTTCATGCAACGCAAGATATGCACTCGTCGTAATTTGCGAGTATGAAAATAATGCATGTTCTCGAATAACGACTCGAAAAATGCTGATTACGCGGATCGGATTTGAAATATATTTTCTTTTAGATTTCGGGTTTGCACAGATTTATGTTAAATCAACCTCGATGGATTCATGGCACAATATTCACATTCCCAATACACTTTTGGACAAATCGCGCCCAAATTTGGGCATCCCATTATTTGCATGCTTCTGGTGGGATGAAGGCTGTGTGCACACATATGTGTATGTGAAAATGTAAGTCTTGACAGTGTTATCATGTTTGTGCATGTCTACTCTGTGACCTGCTGCCATTACATGCCCAGCAGCGCTGTGCGCTAAAAACTGCAACTGGTTTTCAATTTCAGGTTTGATAACAATTTGTTAACAATCAGGGATATAACGTCATCCAGTGTGACGAATCTGTTACTTAAAACTCGCGTGCATTATTAGTATCTATGACAAACAGGACAGCACTCATACCAATTACACCTTTAATGGGGACCGTCGCGATTTTGTCTTACAAGTACCAAACTTTGCTACGCTCCAGTAAAACTGTTATCAAGTGACCTCGATGCCAATGTTGGCATGGCTCATCCATATTTACACTACAAGTCCCGGGAGGGGGAGAGGGTTATATATCTTGATGGGGTTGGGGTTGTACGGTGGTTGCACGTTACGGTGGGGCCTATGCATGTAAAAGGTTGCAGGTCATTTTTGTTTGCAAAAGCGGTTATGGCTGTTTTACGTTTCAGAGGTGATAACTTATAAATTCATAAGAAGGGAAAGTGGCGGTGGCATCCACAAGATGTCCAATGTTTAATGGTCCAATGAACAGTGCAAGCGCTATTTCTTTTTGGCTAGCGAATGAGAATCGCAGTCGATCGATCAATTGATCGATATGGCATTGTATTTACCGAGGAATCCAACAATACATTGTGGGTTAATAACGAAGATTTCATTTTCCTTGGATGACTGGGGAAGAAATTTTCCGTCACATGTTGCATCAAACACGATGACCGCGACCGGCGAGAAGGCGAGGGTGCAAGAACAAGAAATCTACGGCGAAAGACAGCGAGAGCGACCCCCGTACGAGCAGAACACCCACATCCACTGCGGCTCCACGGTGACATACCATCGTACTGTACCTCTACGTCTACCTCTAATTGTACGAAAAACCGTTCGATATTACAAATATGAAGGTTTTCGTACAATTGGGATTTTGGAAACATATGCCCGCAGTGGCTCATCCCAGATTTCAGCGCAAGTGCATCATTTTACGCTGTAAGCTTCCTGCTCACATATCGCATACTGTTGTTGCTTAGAATACATTAGGAATCCTCGCCCCCTAAAATGTCGTAGTTGGCATATGCACATTCCTTATCAAACTCTTCCTATTTTTTAGCTTTTGATTGACTCAATCCGCTTCCGTATCACGGCTCCGTCTGCAGTCGCGACTGCAAGCTAAGCCGATAAGGCTCCGCAATCCCCTTTTGCATTCAAGCCCTGAAAGTCATAAGCTTGACAGCGATGGATCTCGTGCTTCTAGCTCATGAGAATTTGCACAAATATTGCTAGCAATAATATTAGTGCACCCTCGCAAATACAAGTCATGGAATAAGGCACCTACAAATCGGATGGGGATCTTCAAGCAATCCGCGTTTTGGGCTTGAGTTCGAATGTATACCCAAACCCATAACTGCCCAACATCCCAAGGGGTTCCCATGCGTTCTAGCGCACGAGACTTGCCAGATATAATGCCAATATATGCATATTTCGTTAGTTTCCGGAAGCACAAGGACTGAGATACCTTATGAGGGGAACGGGCAGTTATTTTGTTTCGCATATTTGTGGGTAGCACTCAAACTCATAAATATGCGAAATAGATTTTATTGACCACCTCGTCCATACGTTAGCCCAGACCTTGTGCTTCAGGGAACTGAAATACATACACCTAACAATATATATCGGTTAAGCTTCGTGCGCTAGCGGAACGCGCGGGAACCCCTTGTCCAGTACGGCTTGGTAGTTTTCGGTTTGGGAACATTCAAACCCAAAGCCGAACCCCTAAATCTGCCAAACGAAACATCCGACCGTTTCGCCCATAAGCTATCACGCACCTTGTGGTTCTGGGGACTGGAATAGACTTGTCAATATATCTGCCAAGTCTCATGCGCTTGAACGCACGGGAACCCCTTGGATTGGGGAACATTCAAACCCAAACCCATAAAGCTACCAAACAACGTACATGTGTGTGTGTGTGGCCTCAAAATACAATGTATGCAAGCAAGCCAGCTTACCATGTAACTGTATATTAGCATGCTTCTGGTCCCGCCCTGGCCTATGGGTACAGGTCTCCTCAATCTGTTTCCACCGAAGCTGAGTAGGTAATTGTCATTTTTGTGTTCAGGACTGACACCCTGCACTGCCTTCCGTAATAGTACAGGGTGGTGTGCGAGATATATGACAGCGACAGCCCCCTGACTATGTCACTGCCCTATTCGCAACACACTATTCGATGAAAATGACATTATCATGTGAAAATCAAATTGCCTTATTTACCTCATGGTAGGAGTAAAAATCCGAATTTTAATAGTCAAGAACATGCAAGTGCAGGTTGTGCATTCGATTTAATGGTTTTTATGGTACAAAATCGAGGTCAAATGCACTGTACTGAGTGCAGTTGCAATGCCCCAATGCTCGGCCTATTGTGTGCGAGGACAACATGCAGTGTCATACGCGAATGACTTAGAAGTGTCATACGTGCCTTGCAGTATTAGCGCCCGAGACCCCTGTCGAGGAAAGGACCCCCCTTTGTGGGAGTACACAGTACTACTGTATTGTGCAACAACGTGGCAGACTGAAATGTTGGCACAGCATACTGCATGATAATGTAGTTAAAGCATATGATAGGTTGATGGGACTTGGCCATGCTGACTAGGCTTACCTCAGAGAGTTGAGTGAATAAGTAATGGCCAAGGCCAAAGAAACAATCCAGTTTTCTAGAGTAATTACAGCCGCATGGCAATATAACCTAATTCTTACTGCAAGTGTATGCTTTAAGTCTGGACATAAATCCTAAGCACCGACATAGCTTGGTTAGTCTTATATAGTGCACAATATAGAACCTTGCGCTATATATATGATCCATAAGTAGTTTCACAGTCACTGTCAAGTATGAGGTTTGGTACTGCCTCCTATATATTGTGCAACTCGTGTATATGGCCCGACATAGAACCAAGGCAGGGCCATTCATCGGAATTTCAGTAGAAAATAGTCCGTTCCTTCAATATTGAAGGAATAACCTCTTGGCGTACCTTTTCCTACGAAAACGGCAAAGTGGACACAGAGTCCAATCGAGCTATGTTGTGCGATACTATTTCTATCGAGGTACGTCGTTGCGCTCTACCATGAATATTTACGATTCACATACCGGCCCTCTTTCCACAAAATTTCGGGGGAAATTAACTAAGCACGCAAAAGCAAATGTAAGCATGTCTTACAATGTAATTCCAGCTATAGCACATAATTTCAGCTGTATCCACATCTAAGGGTGGTTTGCACAGTGCATGCAACACTGCGACAAGCACATATGGGCATTGATTTTCTTTGCTACAGTGTTTGTTCTGCATCTACTTGAAAATATAGGTCAAGAGGTAGGAGACCAGAAGTGAAAGTCTATAGGGATCTCAGTTAATTTAAGGTGATCAAAAGCGTTAGCTAACTTGAGGTATTCACCCTGCATTCCCCCACAATGTCCCTCTAATCAAACAATCTTCCCCATCAAGGTTGCTCAGGGAATTCAGAAGTGTTGCAACAATAATCATCTAAGCGTGGCTAAAAACTTTCAAGCAAGACCAAAAGAGCTTCGTAGGGAAAGTCAGCAAAAGAAGTTTCTACGCTTTCCATAATAATAGAGTGTGAAAGCCAGGATTGCAGCTCGGCAAAATGAGTTGTCAATGGGACCATGGATTAATTTCTAATCCTCGCACCTTACTCGGATCGAGCCATTTAAAACGACCAATATATACTCTTTTCTCTAGATCTTCTGCCAAAATGTAAGACCCGCAAAGGTTGAGTCAACCAACGGAAGTGCTGCTTCAATAGACTGCATAACATCTCAAGCGTAGTCAACCCAGCCCTCACTGAGCCCTTGTTCGTACTGCATCAACCACAAATCACTGGACCCCAACAACCGCTTCCCTTCACCGTGCGCTACCTCAACTGAAGTCTATTCAACCCACACCGGCCCCTTCCTCGTACCCGCAAACTGCCTCCACTGCAGTGCATCTTACCCACATCACCCCCTTCCTCATACCAGCGCACTGCCTCCACCCCATTCCACGTAACCCAAAGCACTCTCCTGCTCACATCTGCGAACTGCTCGACCGCAGTCCACCCGACCCGCACCTCCCTTTTACTCACACCCCACACTGCTTCATCCGTGGTCTGTCCAAACCACATCCCCCTGTT